>JASDQU010032102.1:10275-32442 GCA_032191745.1 Picea mariana | reverse complement strand
AATACCCAGCATATAAATCTATTTAAATATTTAAAGCAAAAACAAACATATTAAAATATTAAAATATTCACGTACATCATGATTTAGTGCTTTTAGCCAGCCTCTTCTTCTCATCTCTACAGTTCATAAGAATTTCATCAATATCTATGTCTTCGTTCTCTAGGTGCTTTTCAAAATTTGATTGTGATTGCATCTTATCATGCAGAGCATGCCTAGTTGCGGGGTACTCATGGTGTAATGGAGGTCGTTGTGATGAGGCATCACCTACAAAAGAAAAAAATACAAAATTTAAATGTCCAGTTTTTAAATATCATTGAACTAGTTCAGTAATATTAAAAAAACCACCTACAATGTAATTATTTACCTAGTTCACTGGTTGGCACTGTTGGAATGGTTTCCCCTGCATGCTCCTCTTCAATTGTACGAGCCTCAAGTAAAACATACTCTACCATTGAGACCGCAAACTTTATAAGGACAATCATAAATGTATAAGTACAAAAAAAATAGAAGTACAAAATGTATAAATACAAAATTATTAACTATATGATTAAAATACATCCATATTACCGTCATGTGCTAGTTAGGTCGTAGCACCATCATGCAGTTGTGCCTCCGTGGAAAATTGGGACTGAATGGGATCATAACCATCTTCTGGTTGCAAACTGCTATCAATGCACTATTTTGCAATAGTACTAGTGCGTCCGTTGACAGTGTTGCTCCCCTGATTAAAACAAAGTTGTAAATACTAATAATATCCACGATGAATGTATTCTTTTAATAACAAAGGTTAATGTAGATTGAATTTTATTTACCTTATCCTGCAATGTGGTTCTTGGTATCTGCCCCAAGCTTTTTCGGTGTTCAACTACCGCTTTATAGCCATACTTGTAACCAAGCTTGAGGTCTTCCTCCGTGGTTTCAGTACCAAAATCGTCACCTTGCATTGCATAAGAGTATGTATTTTTTATGTTATTCGCAACAATTACCTAAAAGTTTTAAGGCGATACAAATAATATATTTAGGTACTTACAATTTGTGACTACAACTTCAAGTAGCCACCCTGGCCTAGCCTGTGTTGGCCACATTTGGAAAGCCTTGCTTTTGTGGCCTTTGATGTGTCAATCAATCTATCATCAAAAGTTTCAAGTATGTTAATATATACCACAGTTTTATTTACATCTAAAAAAATTTCAAGGTATTCAATTGAAATTCTAATTTACCTTCTGGGACCAAAGGGTGTCTTTCCTTCATCTGTCAATTTCTTCTCTTTTGCATCCTCGATGAGGGCCTTTCACTCCCTCTCTGGAATCATCAGAGGATGCTCGTACCTATCATTTTGTTTCAAGTGCCTCCTATATGTTTCTCGTGTATATTTTAAATATTGGCCAGCTACGGCCGTGGCCAAGGTCTTATTAAAAGTATCTACACCAAAAAGGCTTTCTAGATGATCCATCAGTTCTTTTTTGAGGTTGGAATTCTAGGAATTCCACCTCTCCTGTATGGTGGGCCCAAAATCAGCAAAGCCTTATTCTCCAAGGACCTATAAAAATCATTGTTCCCTACATGAAAAATGATTATATGATTATTAATTTAAAAATAATAATTTAGATGAATTATATTTGTCTACATAGAGAACATGAAAAAAATAAAAATTTAAAAATTACCTAGAACTTTAACTTGCTTTAATGGAAGCCCTTCCTTGTTGACCATAAAGGTGCCCTTAAGGGTCCCTGTGCTAGTCACATGTCTTGCTTTAGGAAAAGAAACCATATAGTTTCTCAAATCATCGACCTCATCTCCGTCACCACCTCCAGAGCCTACTTGTGTGTTTGCTTCCTTGTTGGGCATTTCATGGCTCCCACCTAATGGTGTGGAAGGTGGAGATCTGAATAGTTGTGTCCTGACAGTTATATGAGGGCCTACATTCGGACCCTGTGGCATCTGTGCAGCGCCACTACTACCGATACCATGCATGTCGGTGTCAACAAGATCCAAAAATCTCTATATAAGAAAGAAAACATTTTTTTGTTTAGATAATGTAAAAGTTAAAAATCAAGCTTTCATAATTGATCTTATGACATAAAAATAAAGCAACTTGAAATTATGGTAATTACATTATATGTCTTAAGCCTTGTCATAACTTCTTTGATTCTTTCTTCAACCTCAGGAGTTTGATCTAGAATATTTAACAAGTGAGCTAGTTCCTTGTTTCCTTTATTGATCATTTTCTTTATTAAAATTGTAGGGTTGGAGGATTCATACAAATCCATTTCGCCGAGTGAATCATCATCAACATCATATCCCACCGACTACATATTCGACAAAATAAATGATAATTCAGTTATGTAAACAAATAAAATAATTGACCGCCACAGAAATAAAATGCACATTAAATGCAATTCGAAAATTGTTGTTCATATACCCATTCTCAGGCCGTTATTGATTTACCACGATCATCCTGCCACATTACAATAAAAATAGAACTGTGATCATTATCATGAGAAATAAATTCAAATGTTGATAACAAAAATATAACATAATGAAAATCATAAAATATGAGAGTCATTGCTTACAGGTTGGGTAAATTAGTATATGTACCGCCCCCATAATAGCAAAATTTGTATCTATTTGATTGAAATTGCAATCAATCAATATCTCTTCCCCTGCAGCTATTGATTTTATTGCACATACGAATACATGGTTTTCTTCACGCCCCTCAAATATGAAATTGGGTCACTTATTTGTGGTCTTGGGTCATGTACTGTTTATAAACCCTGCAATATTCCCCATTGTTTTTGGCCTTCCATCAATGTAGATAGTTGCTCCTTTATTTTGATCATTTTCTTTTAGCTGTGTATAATTTGCAGCCAAGCCATATCTTCGCATACATTTTGTATATTGGACTATTTGTGTCCAATCTTTGTAGATATAACAGGGTCCGACGTACTCCATCAATTGAGTTAATCCGTTGTAACATACCTTTATGGAATCCATGGAAAATATCCCCAAACCATGTAATGATGATGGAGCAATCCAGTATATCCTTTCATTTACATAAAAATCAGTGTTTATTTCGGGAAGATCCTTGGGTACCCATTGTTTCACTATATGTTTGTACCTCAAGGGAACCTCAATGTCGTCTATGCTCTCATGATCATAAGAACATGATCCCCCTTTCACAAGAAAAAATTCCATGCATTTATGGAATTTTCTTCTGATCTTCTCACCTCTAGTCGATCTCCACCTGTTAGACCTACTAGATGTCTCACTTTCTTCTATTCTACCTGAACTTCCCTCACTCAATGAAAAATAGATCTGACAAATACCTATTTTCTTGTATGTCCTATAAAATTATTAATGACAGAAACAGTCAGTCAATCAAGATGTAACACTATTTTATTACTAGTATCCTATTAGTATAACAGTAAGCTCATAATGAATACCATAGAGTTACTCTTTTTAGTATCCTATTATGTTGGGAATTTTTCTCATGTTACTTTACGCTAACAGTTTTTGGACAATTTAAAGACAGCCTAAATAATGGTATTTCTAAAAAAAAATGAACAAGAAAGGTCGAACTTTAACTCAACGAAAACACTACCCTCATCGGAAATATGAACCCAAGGGGAAGAAACGGTAGAAAGGTAAAGGTGGCCTATACATGTCGAAAGGGAGAGAACAATTGAGAGTAAAGTACATTGTTAATTAACAAATACGAGAGTTGTTATTGATTTGTATCTTCACAACTCCCAAGGTATCTTCACAACACCTGAGTTCCTTCACAACTCTCGATGCAAGCAGGAATGACTGCAAACCAGTCAATTATTGTGAATGTGCTTAAGGCATGTTGTGACTTTGTTGATGTCAAATTAGGTATGCAGCTTCATACCCACATTATTAAAGTTATAATTGAGCCAGATATCCATATGGCTAGTGCCCTAGTCACCATGTATGCTCAATGTGGGATGATAGAGGATGCATTTCAAGTGTTTCATAACATGCTCTAGAAAGATGTTGTTTTATGGACAACCATGATTTCAGGATATGCAAAAAATGAGCAGTATGATGAAGCCCTTGAACTCTTTTGTAAGATGACAAGGGCTCACATAAAGCCTGATAAATTCATGTTTTCTAGTGTGCTAAGTACATGTGCATCCCTTGGAGCTCTGGAACATGGCAAGGGAATCCATTCTTGTATTTTGAAAAGGAATTTTGAATCAGACCTCTCAATTGGTAACACAAGTTAAGCCAAATCTGTTTTCCTTTTCCAATATTCTTAGTGCATGTTCCATATTATCTACCCTAGAAAAGGGAAAAATGTTCCATGCACACATGATCAAAATAAGATTTGACATATATGTTTACGTTGAAAATGATCTTGTTACAATGTATACCAAGAGTGGGAGCATAGAGGATGGAGCTGGGAAATCATTGCTTGGAGGACATTGCATGGAGGACATTGCATGGCAGACATTGCATGGTGGACATTGCATGGCGGAAAGCATTGCTTGGTAGACATTGGAGCTGGGAAAGCATGCAACAGAGTGTATTGACAATGATGATGGATATCAATATCTTATTGTTGAAAATATTTGTTCAAGTGCACAAGGAAGGTTGTAAGCTGAATCAATTCACATTTCCAAGTTTTCTCAAGGCTTGCGCCAATATTTCACCCATAGAGCAGGGAAAGCATGTTCATTAACATGCTATTAGATCTGGTTTTGATGTCGATAAGTGGGTAATGCTCTTGTAGACATGTATGCAAAATGTGCGAGTGTTGATGATGCCCGAGTGTGGTAATTTATATTTTCTATGGTGAAGAAAATCTGCATGCAAAAGTAATGTTGACAGAAGTAGATATATTTTTGGAAATGCCAGAGAAAGTTGGAAAGTGGAAACGTATTTTTCAATACCCGTGAAGATTAATATAGAGAAGGAATTTGGATGTCTCACACAAGACAAAATTTATCTGCAAATTTTGAAAAACAATTTGAGGAAAGACAAACTGGATGATTTGCGACCTGGTTTTGAAGCATCCTTAATGTTCATATTGATGTTCATGTTCTTCCTAATACATAGCTAGAGATTGTTAGTGTTCCATAGCAACCTTTGTATGATGGAGCAGTCTGTCATGCTTATTATGAGAGCACAATAAGTCAATCAAAACTAAGTAATAAAATTATGGTGAATGAAGTAAAATTGTACATTGAGAGTTTTATGAGTGAGATGACAAAATGGGACTAACAGGAAACTTGTTCTACATGATATCACACAAGAGCCATCCTTCCATCCTCATAGTGAGAAACTTGCAAATTTCTTTTGGTTTCATCAACACTAACGTTGGGACACCTATCTGGATATAAAAAATAAAATAATAAAAACTTTGTGTGTGCAATGACTGCCATACCGCCATCAAGTTCATCTCCAAGCTTGTTGGTTGTGAATTTGTTGTGTGAGATGCCCATTGCTTGCATCATTTCAACAATGGCCTATGTACCTGAGGGGAATATTGGTAACATTTTAGAGTAAGCACAATTGAAAATATTTATTCTTTTTCCCTATGTCGAGATACACAAGAATTGCATGCTATTCAATTTACGGTGCATACGACATAGTAATTTTTGAAAACTACTACTTTGCCTACTTTACTTGATGTCTGCTTGTCTTCATTTTCACTGAAAGATATCTACTACTTAGAGATGGAGGATGCAATATTCACCCTGTTTGTACTAAGAAATCATATGGAAACCTGTAGATTTGGTGTTTCTGATCAATGGGAGCCTTTTGAAAGAGAACCATTTTGAAAACAATTTTCACCCTGTTTGGACCACATATAGCATACAAAACATGTAAGTTCAATTTGGTGACTCATGCTAATTCCATTTCTAACTAGTATTTATATACAAGTTTGGAGATGATTTGTAGATTATTTTGTGTTGGATTTACCTTCTGGGTTTATGAGACGAGGAAGTGTCTAAGCCTGACTTCATCTCTAAATTTAAAACAATGGCCATAGAGACCTCATGACAGAAACTATTCTTCTTTTGGCTGATGATTGTCATTTTAATGAGGATCTAGTGTGTTGGCATTTGGAAAGAAAAAAGTTACCACAGAATAATAGCCTCATATAGAGGATCAATCCACCAATTTAAGGAATGGGATGTCTTGTTTTATTTTTTCTCATTGGAGATGGGCATTCAAGATTTGGCCAGTCTTAATTCTATTTTGGGCTAAGTTAGACAACAAATTTGTGGATAAATTTTCATGTAGTAGAATTCTGGCAATGTTTGAAATTTCCTTTGGCAAATTATGGTGCAAACCTAAATTGGTTTCCAACAACATGTCTATTGGTTGTCTCATTACAAAACAACAACAAAGATGATTATAAGGGTTGCTCCATCTCCAATTTGTTTTCATCATCAATTAGAGGCCGAAAAACATATTGTTGATATCCATGCATATATCAATCATATTGTTGATCTCCATCCATATCAAGCAGATTCAATGTGGATGATCCAAATTATATTCGTGGCTTTCTCCCAATGCTCCGATTGAGATTCCTCGAGGGGACATTGGTTAATTCCACCCATTTCACCAATTATGGTATAAATTTCTTCAAATGGGTTTATTTTCTAAATTGTGTATATCGATTACAACTCTATTTTCTTAAACTTGTGAGCTAAATAGGTAAGTTTTCTTCACCAACCATTAATTTTTGAAGTGGAACAATCCCTATTTCTCATATAAGATGCAGTCTCTTTGTATACAAATGATGGGTTCCACTCCCAAACCATTCATAACCATTGACGTGTATCAAATATCCCAACAGAAGGGTAACGAGAGTCGGTACAGGAACAATCAGGACTTTAATGCATTGACAATGGATAACCAATTGATGAATCCATTCAAAATGAAAGTGGACACCAATAGCTATACTCGTTTCATATTAAAATGCATTGACAGTAGGTCTCTGGCAGACGATAGAAGATTCCAACAACACATGATTGATGGTGGGTACGAGCCAGGTATCATTTTGAGAAATCACTTTATCAACATGTATGCAAAATCTAGAAGTGTGGAGAATGCACGCCAAGTGTTTGAGAGAACGCTTGAATGGAATTTAGTGTCATGGAATATAATGATTGTAGGGTATAGTAAGAATGGATATTATGAATAGGAAATGGATATTTTTGGCCTAATGCATCGAACAGGGGTCAAGCCTGGGGAATTTACGCTGGTTAGCATTCTAGGAGTTTGTGCGAGTCTTGGAGTTGTCGATTAGGGGAGGGAGTTGCATGCTCACATTGCTAAAACTAGATTCCAGTCAGATGTTTCTGTGGGGTGTTCTCTTGTTACAATGTATGAAAAATATGGGATTGTAGATTATGCATGCAAAGTGTTTGATGAAATGGCCACAATAAGCTCGACATTGTGGAATTCAATGATTACAGCGTGTGTGCAGAATGAACTTAATCTGTAAGCCCTTGAACTCTTTTATGAAATGCATCATCTAAGCCCGAGATTGGACATATTTACGTTTGTCAATGTTCTTCGGGCTTATGCAAACCTTGGTGTTCTGGAATAGGGAAAAGAGCTTCACGTCCATGTGATCAAAACTGGATTTGAGTCAAATATATTTGTAGCTAGTGCCCTTGTTACCATGTATGCTAAGTGCAGTAGCATAGATTATGCATGCAAAGTGTTCAAAAGAGAAACCAAACATGACTTGATCTTATTGAGTGCAATGCTTACAGGATATGCTCAGGCTAATTTTGGAGAGGAGGCACTGGACCTCTTCTGCGAAATGCAATGAGCAGGTATGAAATCAGATCAATTCATCTTTGCAAGTATTCTCCAGGCATGTGCCAGTTTGGAAACTTTAGGATATGTTAAGGATATCCACGCCCATATCATTAAAACTGGATATGGGTTGGATGTTTCAATGGGAAATTGCCTCCTTAACATGTATAGAAGATGTGGTAGTACCGATGATGTGAGCAAAATCTTCTGCCTAATGACCAAATAAGACATGGGCTCATGGTCTGCAGTTATTTCAAGATATGCCCATAACAATTGTGGTGAGAAGGCTCTTTCACAATTTTGTGAAATGCAACAAGCAGGAATGACTGCAAACCAGTCAATTATTATGATTGTTCTTAAGGCATGTTGTGACCTTGTTGATGTCAAATTAGGTATGCAGCTTCATACCCAAATTATTAAAGTTATAATTTAGTCAGATATATGCCTGGCTAATGCCCTAGTCACCATGTATGCTCAATGTGGGTGATAGAGGATGCATTTCAAGTGTTTCATAACATTCTTGATAAATATGTTGTTTTATGGGCAACCATGATTGCAAGATATGCAAAAAATGAGCATTATGATGAAGCCCTTAAACTCTTTTGTAACATGAAAAGGGCTCGCATAAAACCTGATCAATTCACGTTTGCTAGTGTGTTAAGTTCATGTGCATCCCTTGGAGTGCTGGAACATGGCAAGGGAATCCATGCTTGTATTTTGAAAAGGAAGTTTGAATCACACCTCTCAATTGGGAATACTCTGGTTACTCTTTATGCTAAATGTCGAAGAATAGAATATGCTCACAAAGTCTTTGAGAAAATGCCTAAACAAGACATTATTTCATGGATTGCACTGATTTTTGGATATGCTCAGAGTGGGCATGGATAAGAGTCTTTCAAGGAATATGTTGGCTATGTTCTTGTCTTATAATCTATGGAAAGATTGTGCAATAATTATGTGTTTTTCTTACATTTTGCATGGTTTGTAGCCCGACATAATTATGCTACACATTCTAACTAGAAGCTTAACATGATTATTTTGGGTCACATGTGGTTTTGAATCTTATTGTAATTACATTGCATTCCCAAAATGGAAACCCAATGCAATTATTGTTCGAACAAGTAGGTTGGACTATTTTCATAATTACTCTTCATGCTTTAATGTAATCCTAACATTGTTACACCAATGGTAGAAGGGATTTGGTGAGAGGAATTGTTACCAAATAGGTGTTGTATTTAGAAGAATAACATGAGTAGAAGAAACACATGGACTTTCTAACAATATAAGAATGTAGGTGATGATGAGAGGGAGCTAATGCCCTTTCTCACAACTTGGTCATTTATAGGATGAGTGGAATGCACGCATGACCTAATTGTATAAGAATACTAATAAAATTGAACAAAAATTACATTAACCATAAGAAAACATGAGAATACTTAAATTTGTCTACCTCTACTTTCTAATTCCCTCCTTGACTTTTCACTGGTTATCCATCCATTTTGTAGCTGCCAGGGCTTCCATAAATTTGGTTATCCATGAAAACCCATTTGTAGCTGCCAGGGAAGCTTCCACACATTTGGTAGCATGAGAAGTGACCCAACCATTCCTTTGAACCTCATAACCATTACCATCAAATATGGGGGGATTCCATTAAACCAAACCAAACTATGGGGGGATTTCCATTAAACCAAGCCAGACTATGGGGGGATTTCCATTAAACAAGGATAAGAGATATGAAGCAAGCAAGTCGACGTCTCGAGCCCAAGTTTTGGAAGAGATTCGAAGTGATCAAACCCAAGGTTCTGAGCTGAGATGTGAAAAGAGTTATTAAGTTCAGGTTCGAAGAAAACCAGGGAAGAGGTTTCTAGTCCGAGTTGTAGTAGGATTTTCTATGTAGAGAAAGTCGAGGTTTCAACCCAAGTTGTGGAAGAAATTTACGAAGTCAGGTTCGAAGAAATTGAGCCGAGGGTATGATTTTAATTATGGTAAGGGTTTGGTTGATTACATAATCAAGTCGAGGGTTCAAAACCAAAGTGTGGGAGGGTTTTTGAAATAACCATTCCAGGAAGAATACAGAGAAGTATCAACTTACCATTCTCTTCGCGAGCTCTCTCCCCTGGCTGGTGCCCTCCATATCTCTCTCTCCTGGTGCCCTCTATGAGCTCTCTCTAACCTTACAGCTAGTGAACTCTCTCCTTATGCCCTCCACAATCTATCTCCTTGGGTGTGAGTCTCCTTGAAAGGGCACGAGTCTCCTTGAAAGTAGTTTATTTGGGCTCGAGTCTCCTTGAAAGTAGTTTCTTTGGGCATGACCATAAAACCTTGAATGGGCATGAGTCCCACCTTGTATTTGTGTGAGTCCCACCTCGTACAGAATGGGAGGAAATAATGTAGATGAAGCTAGTAGAACTAGATTAAGAGAAAGATCAATATTTCATTGTTGGTGTTTCAATTGTGTTAAGTGGACCAAGTACTTAGGTGTATTCAAGCAATTTTTGGCTCATGCTCTTACTTTTATTCAATAATTGGCCTCTTAATTTCAAGGGGAATTAGAATATCAGTTAACATCGAAGCAATATAATTGATTCAATGGGTGTGGTAGAGGCTTATTGGACTTCACTTGCTTTGGGATTTTTGTGCAAGACATAAGAATGATGGGAATTGTGATATTTAGATAGCTTTGACCATTTCAAATGGACCCTCAACTTTAGCTAAAGAACAAGTGGGAAAAAATGTTTTTGCAGGTTAAGTTGGGTAGTATTTATTATGTAAGCATAGTGTTGTGAAAGGAAACCATTGTTGGTTAAGCCTCAAATTGGCATGTCAGTGATGCCCTAAAACTCCTTGTCAAATGCAAAGAAAAGGGATGGATCCTAGTTTGGTCATTGTTAAATTCAAACTTATACAACATATAAATATAATTCCCAACAAAAATTCAATGACTTTCTTAAATAACCCTCTTCATTGCATCTTGCTTCAAAATAAAAGTATCATTCCACAATGTTTACTAATGCATGCTCAACATCTCTTGATGCTTCATCTACCTGCATCAACTGAGGGGTATTTATTCCTATACCTATCTTATACTACAAATCATTGTTGTCGTTTCCATTACATAATCCTTTGCATTTAAATCAGATGGAAACTCATTACAGAGACCTTTCTGCAAGATTTACAACATTTTCTAGTGTCTCTGGGTCTTATAGGACTTCCTCAACTTGCTTTTGAAAACCAAAGATAGTCTTCATAGTCCTTAAAAGTGAAGTCTGACATAGTTTCCTTAAGATGCATACATATTCTCAACACCAACTGTTACAAATCCATTATGAATCCAGTAAGGCACAATGTTTTCATTACAAGCAGTAGATCTTTGACAGAGGATTCAAAATGACAAATGGTTTGTATTTTTAGACTCCTCATGAATTGTACATCACTTTGGACTATCCAGAGGCAAATTTTGGTCAAATATAGCATGCATGAAGAGAAAAACACCACTTGAAAATGACCTTTCTACCACATTTTGGAGCAGCATGCTACCCTTTCTGAGTACTTTTGGGAGAAGATGAGTTTGAAGGGCCAGATCATGTCAATTTTTCTACTTAAGAATTTAATCAGTTAGTATACATCCCCAAATTTCTAGAACACTTTTTAGATCTATATTTGGACCTCGGGAAGACCTCCAAAACTCCATTTTTCCTAGTATGCTACGCTTTCTATCAGTTTCTCTACGCTTTGTCCTAGTATTGGTTTTTTCAACACTGTTTTGCCAGATTCGACATCTATGAAGTAAAATGTTACTTTTTGATGTGGTAATGATGTAATAGGGTGTAAATGAGTCAATTATAGTGATTTTGAGGTAGATTCATGCTTGGACATCAATGTTTGGTCAAATGTATTGGTTGAGGAAAAATGGGGATTGGTTGTAACCTCCCTAGAATCTAGGGAGGTTAACACTCTACCATCATTCTCATCTAATTCATGTATTCATAGTTCACTTACCATTATAGCATAGATGTATGCTACTCTTTTCCATGGAAGATTGGCCTTGGGTCATTTGTAGGGTGGTCGACATCTAGTACGTGGGTGACAATGAGGACAAGTGTGTACATGTCTAGAAAAGTGGATGTACTGGACCATACAACTGAGGATTTTCTAGGGTTTGCAGGTGTTGTCTATAGTTTTTTGTATTTCTCTATGGGCCATTTTCCCTATAAGGGAGCCTTTGTAAGCTTTGATATTATTCTAATGATAAGTTGATTTGAAGGGAAAAAATATTTGTGTGTTAAGAATTGGCTTATTTTCTTCCTCCATTTATTTTAGTTAATTATTCCAGCGGTGTATTTTGTTTTGTGAGTTGCTAATCTAATTTACAGCAAGGAAATCACTAGTAAACAATTTACCTAGGTGCCGGGGTTAGAAAGTTAACAATAATATAGAATCAATAATGAATGAATGAGATATGATTGATACAATGATCCTTGTGATTGTATACTTATTTTCATTGATTGGTTAGGAATGCTTGTGTCTCTTAGGTTATGTCCCTTTGTTGTTGTTGTTGTTGTATTTAAATTTATTACATTGTGTTTGTCTCTTATATTATAATTTAACGATGGCTCCTTGTGCGTGTAGCTAGATACATCACTAGTGGTATCAAAGTGATTCTTTCTACTAGTTGGGAGTCAGACTTCTATAGGTTTCATTCCCTATTGGCCGGGTGCCAAACTTCTATTGGTTTCCATACCTTGTTGACTAGGTGTTAGAACTTTCTGCCAAAAGAAAACAAAACTTTAGATTGGGAGGGTAACCATTTCCACTCCAATTTTCTATCCACTGTTATTTTCATGAGTCACTGCAAAACACTAAAAGGTTATCCTCTATTATGCAATGTTTACTTTTGTGCATTTGGTGGGTCAGAACTTCATTTTTCATCTTGAGACTTCACCAGGGGTTCAGCATTGACCCGATCTACTATTTGGCATCTTCTTCAGAGTATTTGGAGATCTTTAGCACTAGGGCCAAATTGTTGAGGATATCCAATCTTCCACTAGAGCATGGCCTATCCAGTTGGGGGGTTTGGCACTTCATACAACCCAGATCTCATCTCGTTATTGATGCATTGTATCCAAGTGGCCTTTGGAGGCTTGTAGCTTCTCTCCTTCATCTGGTTGAGGCCTATCTTTATTTTTTGATAATCTATTAGCTATATTGTACAAGATCTCTAGATCCATTGGATTAGGGTCTTACTCTTTATAAATAATATTAGATCTGAGATATTTGAGTTTCCAGGCATGTGCCAATTTGGAAACTTTAGGATATGGTAAGGGGATAAATAATGGACATGCATATCGAAAAAAAATAGCAGTGTGTTCTTTCCTATAAAACCTCATGAAATTACATGGAAAAGGGCCAAACATACATGAAACGAAAGAAAAAATTAGAAAAATTAATCTGTCGGTTGCATTGATGTGTTGTGAGACACAAAAACCTTTCTTATCAAAGAGTTTGACCTTCTTTTAAGGGAATTCAAAGTTGTATTTGGGAGTCCAGACCATTATAATGCTGGTTATATTGTAAAGAATGTTGTGTTTGGAGGCTTTGATGATGTGTTGGAGCTAGGAAAGCATGCATCGAAGTGTATTGACAATGATGAGCTTATTGACAATGGTAAAGGGACATAAGAGAGAATAAATAGATACATAGAAGTATTTTCAAAAACTTACCATTCTCTTCATGAGTTCTCTCTCCTGGCCGGTGCCCTTCGCGAGCTCTCTCTCCTGGTGCCCTCCGTGAGTTCTGTCTAACCGTGCATCTTGTGAGCTCTCTCCCTGTGCCCTCCACGAGCTCTCTCTAACCCCGAGATCGAGATATCAGTTATATTTTCTTGTGAATGGGTGCGAGTTCATGAATGGGCAAGCATAAAAGTATTTTCATGAATGGGTGCGAGTATTTTCATGAATGGGCGCGAGTATTATAATTGCATACCTCTTAACATGAAATTGTAGCCTTCTTTTACCCATTCAACTATTGAACATTACCATATAGTTTAAATTTCACAAAAATTACCACCAAAGGTGATCCATATGGATATCAGTGGCCACCCATCTTTTCCAACTGGCTCAAAACAATTTTTTGACAATTTTGTCAATTTACTATTTTTAGCAATTTTCACTTCTAGGGCCATTTTGAGGGCCTAGATGAAGTTTTTTCAGGATAAATATTTTCAATGATATCCTACATCATGATTGAGGCCCCAAAATGAATATCCTCTATGATACCTTTCCAACGGGCTATCATACACCTAAAATGGAGATTGTATGCAAAAGTTACGACCCCGGGAAGTTAATGAACTAACTTACCCAAACGGGGCCCACATGACTTTTGGTGCTTCATCTCCTAGGGTTAGGTTTTTGGATGTATAGGGTTTTTGGCATTCCTGTTTATTGTAAAAGGCCTTGAGAGCCTCATTGTAATTGTCTTCTTGCAAATGAGCGCAACCATCACATCTCTTCTCAAAGATAAACCACCACCATTCCAGCAAGCTTGTTTCTGCTACATTTTACAGTTTTAGCTTATTTCATTATTGAATAGAAAACCAATTTTACTGTATTTATGTTATTTTGTGTTAATAATCTATTAATAATCTTTATTCATTTTGTTCTGCTCATAAAAATCCAGATCAAAAGGTGTTGGAACCCAATGGGGGTCATTGAGGGAATTTTTAACCCTATAGAAGGCTCAAAACCACTATGAAAAATAAATCTTTAACCCTATTTTGTAAGCCCAAAAAACAAAAAATATGTGGGAAAATGCTTTACAATCATGAAATTGTGTATAAAAATGGTTTCCATGCATGTCATTGCATCAATGGGGATAAATAATGGACATGCATATCGAAAAAAAATAGCATTGTGTGCTTCCCTATAAAACCTCATGAAATTACACGGAAAAGGGCCAAACATACATGAAACTAAAGAAAAAAATAGAAAAAATAAAAACACAAAAGGGAAGGCAATCATGCATAGAACTAATGTGGATTTTTGAAACAAAAATGTTGGCAAGCATACAAAAGGTTAAAAAACCAAAAAATCTCTAATAATCAATCAAATTAGAAGGAAGAATTTCAAAAAGCCTTCCCTCGTGGACTCACCATTTTGTCGTAGGAATATTTTAGCATAGTGGGTAGAAACCATTCCACAATAGTGGATTGATATGCTAAGGAACAACAATAAAAGAATTACCTATTATACCCTCTCAAACAAACAAGCAAATGATGGAAAACTAAAGTTTAAGAGGAAAGAGAAAGGATTATACATGTGAGACATTCCTGTCAAGATATTCAAAGCTTTAGATTGAGTTGAAAGAGAAGGAGAAGGGAAACCGTCTTGAAATAAACCTACACACAAGACGACAAATAAAATCTTAATGTTTTCTATAATGGTAAACTCTAGCACTAACTTGCTCAAAATGGTAAAATCCATAATTTACTTAATACCCATCCATAAAATTGCATATAATTGACATGAGACAACAATGTGAAATGGGGAAAAGAAATGAAATTATTATGTAATCAACAAGATAATAGTGCATTGTTACCTTGCATGAGATGGGTAGATCTAAACCTTCTCTCCTAGAGGTTATTTCCTCAAAAGGGCTCATGAGTCCAAAAGTATCTCCATATCTCTTCCCAAACTTCAAACAAGCAAGTAGAAAATGTACAAGAATGGTTCCAATATGGGGAACCCAAGATAATTCTAATGACATAACCGTATAATTCAATACAAAGATCCTCAAATTAATGTATAGGAGGCCTTTTAATATGTGGAGGGTGATGATGGATTCCCTTAAAGAAACATAAGATGAATGAGAGTAATAATGAAGGACCAACACTTGGCCTTGTCATAGGAGAGGTGAAAATGGGGGTGACACAATACTTCCATCGACATGGATAAAATATGAGAGGGACATAGGTAAGAAATCATGAATTAAAATCCATGGGGGGGTGACTAAATTGATGTCAGAATGAGGAAAATAGAATGAATATGTTTGTATATTTAGTTGGAGTAAGCAAAATTTAACAATTATAATGACAAGGTGGAATGACACAACTAGATTAATCAATATCCATGCTTCAATCAACAAAGGCTATAGCAATCAACCTATGTCCAGTGAGGCAACTTCGACGACAAGGATGGAAGGCACTATTGACCAAGCTAACGGAAAGCACTGCACAATAACTCCACACCAAATGAACGCCATGTACCATTATAAGTCCAGTATCTTTTGGATGGGCAAAGTGTTTTGACTCATTGATTTTTCCTTCTTCTCAAAGTGTTCTTTCCTTCATATTTTGGCATTGGCTAGAGAAAATACGTGCATAATCTCATTGGCTATTCAGCAGGCAAGCTCTCTTGTGCACTTGAGTTCCAAACTAGGTCAGGGTTTTCATAATTTGAGACACATTAGCCACCATATCTGACATGGGGTCCTCAAGAAAACCCCAAGCCTAAACAAAGTATAAGGCAATGAAGAACAGTCGGTTCCACATCTTGTGTTTCCCTGTAGAGTACAATTTCAGAGGCTAACATTCGGGAAAGTCCCACTGGTCAAATGTGTTGAGTGATCAGGGGATCAAATTTTGCTCAAAAATTCAAAGTGCTTGAAATCACTTCAAAATGGACGAGAGCGTAGGCCTAATCATTGCTAACCCAACGCAACTCGTTTCGTCTCAAACGGACATCGGGAGCGAGAGATATTGCAATCTGTTCATAAAGTCAAACAGGCAAAAAAAAATGATGCTGACTGTACAGTCCGTACAGTCTGACGTGGCAGGGCCGTACGACCGTACGATGATGTGGCATGTGATGGTGTGGCAGATTTTGATTGGCAGACGTGGTCGAATCAGGAAGCGACATGTGGCATTTTGTTGGTCAATGGTAAGGTGCCACGTGGCCCAGTCATGGGCTGCCACGTGGCACCCCTTTATTGGTTTATTGGTTGTTATGTAAAATTATTGGATTCCGTGGGGTTCGACCCCGGACCTCCCCATCGCATAGGAACTTCGCAAGGACCATTCGACCAACGGACCACCAATTGAGCCTTGATATGTATATGCATTATATTGTATTTAAGTTTACATATTGTTTCAAATGGCGGGGGGTAGGGCCGGGGCTTAGCCCCGACCCGTGGTCATATCACTTTACATGTAACCATATGTATATATATATATCGCGCGGTTCTATTATATGTAACCACCATTGCAAAGGGGCGCGGTTTTTTTTAAAACGGTTCAAACGGTTGTAAATGACCCGACATGTGTCGGTACTCTATTTGGTTGCAAACAGAGCCTTTTTATCATAGTGCGAGGTCATATTATGACCCATATGCCCGAGGTGCTAGGCGGTTAGGGGCTTGCGAACCCATAACCATCCTACAATTTGCATCGTTGGTGTGGTTGCGCCCGGTGCTGGGTTTTCATGCTATTTATTACATTTGTGCAGGTTCATTTGACAAGGGTGCGTTTTGTAGATGCAGAGACAACAAGCTTGAATGGGGGACTTCCAGGAGGCCTAACTTCTTCGTTTTTCGACCGATTGAGGTGCCGAAAGAGCCCAGACAGGGGTTTTTGAACGCTCTGAAGCCATTGGAGCAGTTGGTTTGTCATTTTGAGCATTGTAAGACATGTTTTTGAGCACTTTTGAGCAATTAATAATAATGATCCATTGGAAGCTGGACTAGGAGATGTAGCCCAAGAGAGGGGTGAATTCCTTTATCAATTGCTATGTTTATGTGCTTATGTTCATTGATTATGCGGCTGTCTATGTGTATTTTGCATGAGTAATCCCTTAATCTATGTGTTGCAAACTAATCCATTTTCTTTAAACACATAACATTTACATTGTAATAATTTTAAGTATTTCAAGTCTTCTTCATTTTTGGATCATTGAGTTCGAGTAGTTTTTTCAGGAGCTTATGAAGATGGTTCCTTGTGTCACTTCGATCACTCCATAAGGCAATTGGCTCAAGGACAAGCCAAATAATAGTCGTGGGGGTTGGATTGTTGGCACCCAAAGTTTTGCTTAAGGATCGTGCACATGCACAAATGAAGTTGTGTGCACAATTCAGTTTTTGTGTGCATTCCAACAGTTGTGCAGTGGGTGACCCAAGGTGCGTGCACTCGTGCAAGTTTTGTCAATGCATGCTAATCCAAGTTTTGTGATTTGCATCGGTAATCGAGAAGATCCCCCATGCACATCAAAATAAAGAAAACAATCTTTGGGAAATCTTCCTGAATGATTACTTCAAGTAGCATGAGAGATCATGGAACAGTAATGGGATGAGTTGGCAAGGTAGTTAAGATTACCACGACTCCAAAGAGGCTACGTGGATTGCAGGTGGGTGACAAAAGCATGTGGGATTGGAAGTTAGCAGAGCGAGTAGGGTAGAACTAAAAGTGACAGACCGCTAAAGAAGAGAAGAGACGAAAGGGAGCAACGACGATAGAAAAAGAGTTACTCAGTTGATTGGTGAGTGATTGGTTGGTGTTGTCAATGTCTCTGGAGCTCGCTCTAAGGCCATGTTTTGTTCTAACATAGCTGCAAAACCTAACATATGTCATAGCTACAAAACATATGTTAGGTTTTGCAGCTATGTTTTACTTTTTTACTTTTCTAACATATGTCATTCTCCCATTGCATGTCACTATATAGGGCCAAACAAAAGTGGAGTTGGACGTGGCACACTTGTACCTGTTGTTAGATCTCTGCCTGCACCAGGCAATCTAGATTCTGAACACAGTGATGGGAGGCCATGACACAAAGTTGGCCAAATAGTGCAAGAAAAGTGGGAGTGGCAACACAGATGCACTCACAACTTTCCTTTGTGTCTTTTGACTGATAACTTCCCAACTTTTTCCTTGGCTATCATGGAAAATGAAAAGAAGCTTGAAAATGATGGTTGGGGCACTACAGAGCTAGCTTAATGATGGGGCGAAGACCCTCCATGAATGAAGAAGATGATCCTACTCTTGATGCGAGTCTAACCCTGACAACAACCTAAATGATTATCTTGGATATGTTCTATAGCTTTGTTTTGTGCATTGATTGCACAACTTTAAGTTTATTTTTCTTTTATTCCAAGTGGTTTTTTGAGGACAATAGTTTTATTGTTGTATGCCAATGTGGCAGTTTTGATAGAACTTATGATTTGGAAAACTTTGATAGCTTCTAAGGATTTTGTGCCAATGATTAAAGCAAGGTTCATGGGGCTCCTAGGAGAGGTGTAGTCCAAGCATTTATAAATCAAGGACAATCCATTGAAAATGAAGACTCAAAATGTCAATGGAGTTTATATGCAGAAAAATCATGTGGCTATAGTGCAGCTCTTAAGGTTGAGTTGAAATACCTTCATGATTATGTTGGGATCAATACAATCACAGGTTTAATAGCATCTAGAAAATTTGATGCCCTTATCCAACATGAATGGAGTCCAAAGTCTTTGATAGCCATTAGGGAAATAACCCTTGCAACTTAGTGAATATAAATAACCTTGATGAAAAAGATGATTATACAGTGGCATAGTATTGCAATGGAGTATTGTTTGCATCATTTAAACAAGGTTTTTTGTGCATTTTATATAAAATTGTGAACAAAACTTCCTACAAGATCTGAATCTTTATCAGGATGTGAAAAAAGATTTATCATTACTATTAGGATCTAAATCACATAAGAGAAACTTCATATGGTAATGATACATGTAAAGAGATTTCACTATGGCTTGTAGAGAGCTTTCACTATGGCTAGATCATACATGCAGAGACTAGTAATATGAGAAAGACTAATCGGATTCATAAGGTAAGATGTGGTATGGAATAAAGACTGGTACTTGTTTACCTTATGTTAACTAAGAGAAAGTGTTCAGATTTAATGCACTCTAACCATTGATTATCTTCTGCATAATAATCCCATATCAACCATTCAACAGAGCCAGTAATAATGGCAAACTAGCAATCCTAGAATATGTGCTTCACCATTTCACAACAATCATAGACAAGGCACAACCCAAATGATCCTGAAAATAGAAGAACCTAGAACAAGTGAACAAACTACCCACATGTTGAGTTGTCTACAACCTGCGATGCAACAAGATCTACCAAGGAGAAGGTACATATGGTAGCATGGATCCATTTATTCACTACACACATTTTTAGCTTATTATGTTTAAAAAGAAATAAATAGATCTAAATTAAAATAACTAGAATTGATGGCTATATAAACTTATATGTTGAAAGGAGCAATCACACCTGATCTGATGATCTGGTCGACAATACATTTAGAATGGTTGGCCCCGCATGTTTCTCTTCAGTTGTATGGCCCTCTGTTAGTCTTGAACTTCCCTCAATCGACGAAGAAAGATCTTAAAGTACCTATCAAAATCATTCAACCTCCATAAATATCTAAAAAATCAATACAAGTAATATTTGTAGTGCATTATTTACTCTAAGATGCATTTTTACGAGAGTGTCAGAACATACTTGAATGAGATCCTCTTGGTTTCAAGAATAATTTATTGAAGCCATGTGTCTAATATTTGATCAAACTATCTCCCTTGATTTGAAGTAGCAGCAACGAATTCAACATTGACTTTGTTGTTTCTCTATTGGATCGAGGGAGGTTTGCTCCAAGATTAAACGGCTCCAATAAATTATTCTCTACTGAACAGAGACAACCACGTGAAGGTGGAAGCTCTTATGGCCCCTCCCCCCCCACTCACATCACTCTCAATTCTCCAATACCCAACATATAAATCTATTGAAATATTTACAGCAAAAACAAACATATTAAAATATTAAAATATTCATGTACATCATGATTTAGTGCTTTTAGCCAGCCTCTTCTTCTCAGCTCTATAGTTCCTAATCATTTAATCAATATCTATGTCTTCGTTCTCTGGGTGCTCTTCAAAATCTGATTTTGATTGCATCTTATCACGCAGAGCATGCTTAGTCGCAGGGTACTTACGGTGTAATGGAGGCCGTTGTGATGAGGCATCACCTACAAAAGAAAAAAATACAAAATTTAAATGGCAAGTTTTTAAATTTCATTGAACTAGTTCAATAATATTAAAAAAAACACCTGCAATGTAATTATTTACCTAGTTCACTGGTTGGCACAGTTGGAATGGTTTCCCCTGCATGCTCCTCTTCAACTGTACGAGCCTCAAGTACAACATACTCTACCATTGAGACCACAAACTTTATAAGGACAATCATAAATGTATAAGTACAAAAAAAATAGAAGTACAAAATGTATAACTACAAATTATTAACTATACGATTAAAATACAGTCATATTACCGTCATGTGCCAGCTTGGTCATAGCGCCACCATGCAGCTGTGCCTCCGTGGAAAATTAAGACTGAATGGGATCAGAACCATCTTCTGGTTGCAAACTGCTATCAATGCACTGCTCTACAATAGTACCAGTGCATTCGTTGACAGTGTTTCTCCTCTGATTAAAACAAAGTTGTAAATATTAATAATATCCAACATGACTGTATTCTTTTAATAACAAAGGTTAATGTGGATTGAATTTTATTTACCTTATCTTGCAAAGTGGTTCTTGGTATCTACCCCAAGATTTTTTTATGTTCAACTATCGCTTTATAGCCATACTTGTAACCAATTTTGAGGTCTTCCTCCGTGGTTTCAGTACCAAACTAGTCACCCTGCATTGCATAAGAGTATGTATTTTTTATGTTTTTCGCAACAATTACCTAAAAGTTTTAAGGCGATACAAATAAGATATTTAGGTACTTACAATTCGTGATTGCAACTTCAAGTAGCCGCCCTAGTCTAGCCTGTGCTGGCCACATTTGGCAAGCCTTGCTTTTGTGGCCTTTGATGTGTCAATCAATCTATCATCAAAATTTTCAAGTATGCTAATATATACCACAGTTTTATTTACATCTAAAAAAATTTGAAGGTATTCAATTGAAATTGTAATTTACCTTCTGGGACCAGAGGGTGTCTTTCCTTCATCTGTCAATTTCTTCTCTTTTGCGTCCTCGATGAGGGCCTTCCACTCCCTCTTTGGAATCATCAGAGCATGCTCGTTCCTATCATTTTGTTTCAAGTGCATCCTATATGTTTCTTGCGTATATTTTAAATATTGGCCAGCTGTGGCCGTGGCCAATGTCTTATTGTAAGTATCTACACCAAAAAGGATTTCTAGATGATCCATCATTTTTTTTTTGAGGTTGGAATTCTAGGAATTCCACCTCTCCTGTATGGTGGGCCCAAAATCAGCAAAGCCTTATTCTCCAAGGACTTGTAAAAATCATTGTTCCCTACACAAAAAATGATTATATGAT
>JASDQU010032097.1:18539-29717 GCA_032191745.1 Picea mariana | reverse complement strand
AATTGTCATTGGAAAGCAAAATTTTGTCTTGTTGTGTATTTGGAAGGAAAAATATGTCTTGTTGTATAATTGGAAGTCAAGTTTTGGAAGGCACCTTTGGTCTTTTGGTGTACTTGGAAGAGATTTATCGTCTTGTTATATAATTGGAAGGCATTTCTTGTCTTATTTCATTGTTGGAAGCCACTTTTGGTCTTTAGGTGTACTTGGGGGGCATTTCGTTTTTTTGATGTATAATTCGAAGACATTTGTTGTCTTGTTCTATAATTGGAAGGAAGCTTTTGTCTTGTGGTGTACTTGGAAGGAATTTCTTGTCTTCTTGTATAATTGGAAGACACTTTTGGTCTTTTGGTGTACTTGGAAGGCATTTCTTGTCTTGTTGTATAATTGGAAGGAATTTCTTGTCTTGTTGTATAATTGGAAGGCTCTTTTGGTCTTGTGGTGTACTTGGAAGACATTTCTTGTCTTGTTGTATAATTGGAAGGAAACTTTTGGTCTTTTGGTGTACTTGGAAGGCATTTCTCATCTTGTTGTATAATTGGAAGGCATTTCTTTTATTGTTGTATAATTGGAAGGCATTTATTTTCTTGTTGTGTACTTGGAAGGCATTTCTTGTCTTGTTGTATAATTGGAAGGCACTTTTGATCTTTTGGTAGGAATTTCTTGTCTTGTTGTATAATTGAAAGGGAACTTTTAGTCTTTTGGGGTACTTGGAAGGAAATTGTTCTTTTTAAACATGGGGAACCTACATAATTGAGGTAGAAAGTATTAAGGGAAATAAAAACTGATTGAAAAGGTAATCAAAGAAAGAGAAAAGGTAAGGTTAGGTATGACAAAATGTAGGCTTTCAGCAAAGGGAAAACCAAATTCTAGTGCAATAGATGTCCTTGCTGTTTCTCCTCCATCAGCACAAGAAAAGTGAAGGATTTTAGTAGAGGCCAATCCAATTCAAACCTATAGTGAACCTCCAATGACTATTTTATCAAGACAAGTTGTTGTGGATGACCATATGATGATGGATTTTCTTGGAGCTGATTATACAATAGATGAAATTGTTGAAATATTGTAACTTCGAAGAATATTCTACATGAGAGAGAGTTGAATATTATTATTATATTATATTTAATTAGGCCCTATTGTTCCTTAGTAAAAGTCGGCCCTATTGTGCCTTGATAGTTAATTGTAAATTAAGAGGGTAAAGTGATAGGTCGAACCAGACCTAATTATAGGCTGGCCAGACCACTATTTATAAGAGAGACCAATGCCTCATTTGGACACACACACACAAAGCTCTGCAGTGCACAAGTCTTGGAGGAGAAGCTGATGCAACTGGGGGTGACGTCAAGGAGGGTTTTTGGTCTATCTCTTGGTATTTCTTAGTTAAGTGGTGCACTACTCTTCCTAGTGAAGGATTAGAGGAGGATCTTTTGTTCGGTCTTTGGTCTATCTATATTGAGGAATTTTTTGTTGGGTTTTATCCCCCATGAGGGTTTTCTAGGATAATCTGTTTGTCTCTATTGTTTATGTGGTTCCCTCTCTCTCAATGATCTTATTTATGCAGCTAATGTGATAAATGATTATAATAATAAAGAAGAATTGTAACTGCTAGTTGTATAAGTAAAATTTTAACATGGTATTAGAACATGTCTGAAAGAGAACAACTTATAGTTTATAAAGAAGTGGCTAGCCTTAGCGCACCCTCTCCAAAATTCATTTTTCAGTGTTGCAGCTGCTGCAAAATTAGTGTTTTTGTACAAACCCTAAAAGTGACTTTTTTACCTTTGTTGGAGGACGTTGGTGAAACTAATATCACCTAGGAGCTCACCCTAGGAGGGCACATCTAGTCCCTAGATCAGAATTCCAAAATTTAAAGTTTGATAAATTAGGGTTTCCTCATAAAACCCTAAGTTGCATTTGCAATACCAATTGCAATTGCAGTATCGGTTGCAGTTGCAGTATCAGTTGTAGTTTCAGTGCCAGTTCCTTCGTGTCAGCTGTAACACCAGTTACAGTGCCAACACCAGCTGCAGTACTAGTTGCAGTGAAAGTTTTTGTGAAGTGTTGGGACTGATTTTTATTGTCCTAGTGTGCCTTACCCTAGCAAATCTCCAACTAACTTTAAGTTACAAGTTGACGCACCTTTGAAGTTTTAAAGGTTCATTATTTCTTTCCATTTATTTTGGATGGTGCCACTACCTATCGATGTTGTCAGAGGTATGTACTTACATATGTTTAAACTGTATCATTATTTTAAAGGGTATTTGTAGGAGAAAGGATCTTTTGTCTAAACAAAAATCGTAGATCTAGAGGGATCTCGGATCCATTACATTCAGAGGAACTATGCACCCCATGTTTGATTACTTTCATATGCTTCTACTTGTTATGGAATTATTTTAATCTTATGAATATCTTGATATGTTGAAGTTATCATACTAACCATTGGACAAAATTAAAGTCAAAGTATTAGATTGATTAAAGTTGAGATTATAGAGTTTATTCCCTAACATAGATTTATGTCAAGATAACATATTGTCTTAGTACATAGGACATGTTGAAGAAAGTACTTGTCATCTTGAGTGAAGGAGACTCGGAAGAAAATAAACACAATCATCCTTGAGGACAAGACTCCAGGTTCCAAGTTTGATTGATTAAATTGATAAGATTCAAATTTATACATATCAAGTTTGATAATTGCTAAACACTATAGTTATGATAGCAATCTTTGAAATTTTTTATGATTGAATACTTGGTAGCATGTGAGAACTATTGAGATAAATGCTTACTGTGATCATTCACTAGATATAACTAACATATCCTCTAGGAGAAACTTCTTTTTTTTATTCCAAGTTACCATGGGGGAATGATTGATCACAACACTAGAAGAGTGTTTCTCTCATTCCTTATTATTGTGTTTCTTACTTTTTATCCTTGTTTCAGGCAGGTCACAAGTGATAGCTCTAAAGCAGCTATTGCGATGATTGTTCTCGCTATTGTTTTATTATTATTATAAAGAATATTATTCTTGTCTAATGTTTCTTCCTTGTCGTTCTTGTTCCGGGCAGGTCACAAATGATAACTTTGAGGGAGCTATAGTGACGATTGCATGAGGAAATATATTAGATGAGACATGGAACATATTATCCAAGTTGTATATATGACCTTATACATCCATATACTGAAGAAGAAGAAGAAGAATCTAATTTTTCTAGATACATAACATCTCATATGAAGACATATCATGAGGATTTGAAGGCTCCAAAGATGACCGAACATTAGAATAGAAATCACAGTAGACTTGGTCAATGGATAATGAATCCACCTTGACATGAAGAAAAATTTGTTTGAAGTCTAAATTAGCTTTTCAAATTAAGACTTGGTATTCAACANAGACTCAAAAGAAATCAAGAATCAAAGTAAGCCTGATCTCAGAAAGGATCAGATGGGAAAAAGAGACATCTCTTAGGACTTGCAGATAGATGCCATGATTTGAGTAGAATAGATCGTAGCTTCAAAGACCTTTAGGAGACATGAAATATCCTGAGAAGATTCCCTTGTTTCAATAACAGAGGAGGAAGCCAGTCAGAAGGACTGGGATATGGATTTTTCCTTGAGACCAAAAGGGAAGTCAGTGGTGACTGCAATATTGGTATAACAAATCAAGCATGCTGCAGATAACAATATAAAGATGTATTCTCCCAACAAGAGGGAGAATACTACAACGAGACACTTTCTCCGGTAATAAGAAGAAGTATATATAGAACAAACATGATTCATTAAAAGAAGCTGACACAGTATGAGATTTAGAGGGAGCAGGTATGAAAATCCTTGTATTTGAGATTGAGTTATCTCCAGTGCCAATTGGTGTAGTACATGATTTGGGCCATGGAGATATGACTACAATAGAAGATTGAGTTACCTTCATAGAAAGAGGATAAGCTACCCTCGATGTCAGTTATTGAGCCACTCTCAGTTTCAGTTGAAGTTATTTTCGTGATAGAGTAGAGGAGTTACTCACAGAGTTCAGTAGCCACAGTGGGAATGGATCAGTCATTCTCAACTTCAAAGAAGATGAAGGTGCAGAGTCCCAGTCCCATAGGAACAGTTGCAGAGAGAATAGACAACATACTCTCAGGCAGTGAGACAGATAGTTCTTTGTAGAAATCACATAGAGCTAGCACATGATTTTGCATATTGAGTTGCATATAAGAAAGTGTACCAAGTTGGTACAATGTGATGTGAAGTTTTGGTTTCGAAGTACATGGAAGTAAGACTCATGTCTGCAAGTTGAAGCAAGCTCCAAGATCTTGGTATGGAAAGATTGATAGTTTTTCTGATGAGCTTGGGATTTACCAAGAGTAAAGTTGATCCAAACCTTTACTTCAAGATTGAGAATGATGGACCAATTATATTGTTGTTATATGTGGATGACTTATTCTTGACAGATGAATAAAATCTCATCACAATTTTTAAGAAGAAGCTTGTCGCTGAATTTGAAATGAGGACCTAGACCTGATGAACTATTTCTTAGGTCTTGGAGTATGGCAGAGCCCAGAAGATATTTTCCTTAGTCAAGGAAAGTATGATGTATAAATTCTGAAGAGATTTGACATGATCGGCTATAGAACCATGTCCACTCCTATGGAGAGGAATCTGAATTTATTGGCCGATACTCTATATAGACAGATGATTGGTTCGTTGGTGTTTCTGATGAATACCATACCAAATGTATGATTTGTTGTGAACACCTTGAGTTAGTATCTGGTGGAGCCCATATATGTTCACCTTGTAGCTGCAAAGCATGTGATGAGATTCCTTAAGGGTATCTTGGAGTATGGCCTCTGTTATACTAGAGACTATGACTTCAGGTTGTATGGCTATACTGATTTAGATTGGGATGGAAGTGCTTTAGACAAAAAAATCACTTAAGGATGTTGTTTCAGTTTGGGATCAGCCATGAATTTGTAGCAAAGAAGGAAGCAATCCAATATTTCTCTCAGTAAGGAAAACACAAAGTACATTGCAGCATGCTTCGCCAGTTGTGAAGCCATATGGATTCAGAAGTTGTTGACAAGTTTGTTCGATCTGGAGATGTAAGCTACCATGATTCTATGTGATAACCAGAGTTGCATAAAGATGACAAAGATCCCAGTGTTCCATGATAAGACAAAGCACATAGAGATATGATATCACTACATTTGTGAGATGGTGTAGAGGGGAGCTATAAATATCCAATATGTTGGCACATATGAGCAGGTTGCAGATGCATTGACTAAGCCTCTATCTAGTGTGAAGTTTGATTACTTCCGAGAAAAGATTGGTGTATTCCGAAAGTACCTCCCTCGAAAGGGGGAGTGATGTTGATGATACTATGGTATCCCAACCAACAATGGGTATCTTAGTTAGGATTTTATATCCTAGGGGACTAATCATCCTTGGACAGATCTTGAAGGTACGGTAAGGAATGTCTGTTAGAGTACCTTTGCATGTATATTCCAGCTATGGTCAGTAGTATTAGATCAGTTAGGATTTTATATCCTATGGAATCTTATGATTCCTGGGCAGATCTCGAAGGTTCGGTAAGGACAGTCTATCAGAGTACCACGTGGTAGCTCATTATGATTTTATATCCTAGGGAATCTTATGATTCCTGGGTAGATCCTGAAGTTCCAGTAAGGATGTTCTGATAGAGTACCATAGATTTTGTTGATGCACCTACCTCATTTTTTTGCCACATATAGATGTTTATGTTCCATCTTTGTGTTGTTGATGTTATTGTTCTAGCTTCATGATGTTGATGATGTTGATGTTCCAGCTTCATGTTGTTGATGATGTTGATGTTCTAGCTTCATGATGTTGATGTTCTAGCTTCATGTTGTTGACGACGATGATGTTATTCCAACTTCGTGTTGTTGATGTTGATGTTACAACTTCATGTTGTTGTTGATGATGATGTTACTCCATCTCTGCGCTGCATATGATGATGATGTTTAGTTTCTACTGATGTTGACAATGAGAAAAACTTCCGATGACCTATAGATATGAACGACAATGTTCCCAATGTTGAAGATGATGTCCCCTCTTGATGTTGTATTGAGTCTAGTCAATTGTTATTGATGTTGTTAGTAGAATACCCTTCTTGTTACGAGGGAGTGTTGAAATATTATAACTTCGAAGAATATTCTACCTGAGAGAGAGTTGAATAATATTATTATATTATATTTAATTAGGCCCTATTGTGCCTTGAAAGTTAATTGTAAATTAAGAGGGTAAAGTGACAGGTTGGCCCAGACCTAATTATAGGCTGGCCAAACACTATTTATAAGAGAGGCCAATGCCTCATTTGGACACACACACACACAAAGTCAGCTCTGCAGTGTGCAATTCTTGGAGGAGAAGCTATTGCAACTGGGGGTGAGGTCAAGGAGGGTTTTTGGTCTATCTCTTGGTATTTCTTGGTTAAGTGGTGTGCTACTCTTCCTAGTGAAAGAGTAGAGGAGGATATTATGTTCTGTCTTTGGTCTATCTATATTGAGGAAGTTTTTGTTGGGTTTTCTCCCCCATGAGGGTTTCCCAAGATAATTTGTGTGTCTATATTGTTTATGTGATTGCATCTCTTTCAATGATCTTATTTATGCATCTAATGTGATAAATGATTATAACAATAAAGAAGAACCATAACTGCTAGTTGTATAAGTAAAAATTTAACATAAATTAGACAGGAAACCGGTGCACAACCTTCTGGTGAATTTTTTTATATGGTACAACCTCTTGTTGGACAGTCAAATGTTCCAGAAACTAGTCATGGGCATGTCCACTCTCCTTTGAGAATTGATACACAAGTGATTGAAGGGGAAATAACTGTTGTGTTTGTAACTCCACAACATAGAGGTCAAGAGTACTAGAATACGGGTCCATCGTCCCTACCTAGACCGAGCAATGTGTGGAAAAGAAATCCTAAATAATTAAGGTGGATGAAAGTGGTCTAGTATCACTTGAAGGTAAGTTACCTAACCGAACTATTTGTTATCATTCATATAAAATTATTAAAGAATATTTTGAACCAAAATCTGATGCAACTAAATGTCAATTATATTTTTCTTTGTTAAAATATAGGATTTTGACTGATGTTAGGAGAATGTTAGGCATTAAAACAATTAAAATTTTAGAAGCAAGTCATCATATTGTTAGAAACCTTATGAATAATTTTCAAAAAATTGGTAAGAAAACTCATTCTAAATACCATAATGCATCCTGACATGTCCATGTCTCTTCACAATCAATTGTTAGAAATATCACAAGAAAATATTTTTTGCTAAAAACAACCTCTCATATCATGAAATGAAATATCAAAACCCTTCAAAATTATTCTAATAGACGAGATAGCCTCAACACATGTGGCCAAATATATTTGTGGGCCTTCATTGGTAGGCTACCTTGTTCTGACATGAAGTTAATTGAAGCAATTAAGGTACTAGTAAATACTTTTTGGCATGAGAACACTAGGCCTTCTCCCAACCAAAAATATATATTAAAATTGAGGAGGGGTTCTAGGGACCGTGAACCCCACATTAAACACTTTCTTGAGATGACACAGGTAGAATTGCATGAAACATTCAAGAATCTACATAGTGCACTTAAATTGGGCCAAATATATTTCAAGAAATGCAAGCCTTGGTATGTTCGAATAAACACAATGTGTAACACATGTTATTTTCGATACCACATTGAATCTGGTTATTATTATCACACACACACACACACACACACACACATTTTGTGTATTGCATAACACCCTTTTACAGGAATGCTTAGCTATATTTCCACCGAAATCATCTAGAGAATTTATTCATACCATATTCTATACAAGGCTAGAGGGTTGTACATTCTATCAAAAATCTTTCTTAGATGGGACATTCCCCAAGTGCGATGGAATGACATTACTGAGAAAGTGCATCCATGTGAGCGATGAGTATGAATTGGGGAGGAAGGAGGTTGACTTGAAAATATTTAAATATGTCATGTGTGATATTGACGGAGGGTATGGAAGAAAAAATATACAATTGGTGACTTCCTAGGTATGAGTATGTGACTTCATCAAGGAATTCTTCAAAAATACCTAACAATATGTTCAGTATGTCCATGTGGCTCGATGTCATGATGCGAATTTTAGAATATGCATAGATACATTTCTCAATGGTATTATCTTATCAATGGTTTATTTTGCTGATAAATACACCCTTCAGCCGAAAAACGAGATTCAAAGAAAATATTATCACTCATAGCAAGTCATCATGATGGTTCATATCACATATAGGCATGGGATAGATAGTAACAAAGAAAACAAAGTTATATTGAAGGAGTATCACTCATACATAAGTGACAATCGGTGCCATGAATTATCTTACATACATCATTGATTTCAGTTGTTCTACAATCACCTAAAGGAGAAGAACATACAAATGAATCAACATTGGATTTGGTGAGATGGTTTTGTGAGCCACTTCAAAAATTATTGTGTATTTCAATGCTTGTGTATGTTTCACAAAAAACACAAGGTACCACATATTTGTAACTATTTTGATATTTGGCATGGGAAAGGGGAGCACGATGGAGTAGACACATGCATCAAAACTACGTTACACAGGAAAGAAATGAATTTCACAACCATTTCCCTCATTTGAGATGAAAAATCCATTGTTGAATGGTGTTCTTCAGTAATGGCAGAGGGAACAAGAAGACGAGTAGAACAATCAACCAAGAAAGGACATGTACATAGATATTTTTGGGAGGTGGTTGATGTAGATCGATCATAGTCATATGAATGAAAAACAATCCAAGGAACTCATGGATTTCATTAAGTTTGAACATCAAACAATGCAATAGTTTAAATATGGACGATAAAACTCTCTTCTTCTATGGTACATGTAATAGTAATGATGGGGAGTGATTGTGAATCCATAGACTAGGTTGATATATGGGATCATGTATCAATCCCCATTGGTCAACATATAAGTAGGGAATTATTCCAGTTGGAGGAGGGCCAATCAAATATTTCAGCAGATTATGATCATGTCTCATATCTTGTACAACTAGGTTTGGTGAATATTCTATTAATTTTGAATAATTAGCATGAATGTTGTACGCTTTGTTCATTTAATGGAATTACGTGTTAGCACTCCATTTTTTGCAAGGCATATATACACAGTGGTTTACCTAAAAGGTAATGAATGGGGCACTGACTATTGGTTGTCATGTTGCTTAGAGGGAAAACAAACCCTCATGTTCTCAGTACCAAACTCCGATGGAATTCAATTTTCAATTGGGTCAATGGTTATTAAAGGAGAATATCTGAAATAAAATGAAAGAACACAGAAGAAAGGTGGTTATATATTTCAATATTATAAAATAGGTGAAGTTGTATACCACTTTATGATTCACAAACTTAGTTGTTTTACAAAACTCCAACTACAAACAATGCCAAGGAAGAACTCATCAAAGGTATGATACTTCCTACCTTACTTTCAGCATGAGAAGTTAATGGATACCATTGGTATTAGAAGTGATCATGATGGTCTACTTGAATGACCATAGGTATGTAGACATGTATGTGGTATGCTTGTTATTTTTTGTCCTATTTCAAGATATGTGTGTTGTTTGTTTTTTTTGTTCAATTTTCAATTAATTTATAAATGACATCTAATTGTGTCCTTTGTGCCACCTATGTTATCCAAAAAATCATAGGCACATGAAATCCCATCAATAAGAACATCAATATTTTTCAACACCACTCAATGATTCTCAGAAAGATGAGCTTGGGATGGCATTGAGAAGTGTATGTAATTAATTTGTAAATTTATAATTTATTCTCATTTAACGGATTAAATGAGCATGATAAATGGTAGGTTCTCTCTACATTCATCTCTTGCATGCCTAGATAGTGAGAAGAATCCCCACTTCAAGCACTCCAAGTATACCATGGTTTCCAAATTCCACAAAACCTTAGCAAGATCAACTGAAAATGAAGAAGAGTAGAAAATAATGAAGTATTATAATGTTTTGTTATGGCTAATGGAAATTTTGTTCAATGTTGAATGTAGTCTTATGCAATTAGGCCACATGTGCATTACACTCATCTTATAAATTCCTAGGTTGTGAGAAAGGGAATTAGTTCCCTCTCATCACCACCCTAATGCCTAGATTGTTAGAAAATCCATGTGCTTCTTATAATTACAACACCTATTTGGAAACAAATACTCTCACCAAATCCCTTCTAGAATGGTGTAACAATGCTAGGGTTCCATTAAAACATGTAGAGTAATTATGAAAACACTCCAACCTACTTGCTTAAATAATAATTGAAATATCCACAAGGGAATTCCACTCATCCTATACTACTCGGTTGTGATAAAGGGCATTAAATCCCTCCCATCATCACTCCACTCACCCTACCACCATATTGGTGTATGCAACATTTTATGTGTCACTTAGTGAAATCTTCCAAAAAACTCTTAGACACCTTGTCTCCGTGAATCCCCACTTGATTTCGTGTGTTATGAGAATTGTTGATTCTTGTCAATATGGGAAATTACACCTTCACTAGTATCACATGGTGGGTATAACTCATACATGGGACCTTGGTTCTCTGGCTTACTTCTTGAAAGAATTTGGAAATGGTGGTTTTGTTGTTTTTACAACCCAAACCACCAAGAAAATTTTGAATTATAGGACTGCACATGTGTTATAGAAATGAAAGATATGCATGATATTGTTATAAAAAATACACACCAAGACTTATTGTGGCTATTCCATCCTTTATCTATCCATCCAAAATATAGTCAACTTGTGAAGGATTATAGCAAAAAATAAAAGAGCATACATAAATCAATAGAATTCCACATGCCCATGTTTCCCAAGTGATGTGGCATTCAATGCACACACCCCTTGCTCCTACGACCTTGATACACTAGACACATGCCTCTGACTATATATGACACCTTTTTGTCTTAGTTTACCATATTATCACCAATTTTTAATGATAGAACCCCTCCCTTATCATTATTCATGAAGTAATAACTATAGTGTATGGCTTATTCCTTTGCACATAATAATACTCACTAGAGTTTGTGCCTACCTCCCACACCACCTCACAACTCTACCAACCTCCCTACAAGATAGATATTA
>JASDQU010032095.1:890-20890 GCA_032191745.1 Picea mariana | reverse complement strand
ATGGCGTTGGTGGTGTGGGTGGCGCCCGTGATGATTCTCCCCGGCCTCAACCTCTTCGAGTCCTGGCCATCTGGTATGACTTAATCTGCATCACCCAAATCTATTCGGGTGAGTTCCAGGATGTTTCAAATTGGTTCTACTTAAACTCAAAAACATGGTTAGGCGTAAGTTTTCCTTACTTGTCTGTAAACATACATTACTCCATTAGGGGAATTGGCTCGGTTTTGGGTTAGGATTAAGCATCTAAGCTTGGTCAACATAAAACTTTAAGGTAGGCTAACCTTACACTTAAATAAATACGTAATTAATTTAAGTAATTTTCAAGCCAATTAACCTTTCATTAATTTATACTAACTTAACCTTATTTATATATAAAATTATTTATACCAAGTTATTTAATTTATTTTATATTATTATTAATAATTTATAATATATATAACAAAAATTAGTTTAAACGTGCACACAAAATTCGGGCACGCATGGGTTCCACGTGCTCGTCTGGCTTCCTCAAGCTCCCTCGTATCTAACCTCATCATTCTCCACCTATCATCCTTTCAACTCTCTACGCGTCCTTCCTCTATCCCACTCTCTCATCCGCTAGGACTTGCCTCGCAGCAGTCTTTGTCCATCATAGCTCTGCCTCTTCTCTACTCAAAGGTTTTCAGAAACTCCTTTGCCATGGCTCACATCCTCACCATCGTTCTGAGCACTTCACTAGTGCGGGTCAATGTTGTATATGCTCCAATTCGTTTTGCAGAAAAATAATATATTGAGGTGGCCACTGATAAGATCCAGGACCTGGAGTCGAGTTTCTCTAAAATATTTGGGAATCAATCCCCTGTCCGTATGCATTGCGGAGCTCACCCTCAACTATGGTAAGGGTACGATTCAGTCCGCCAGTTGTGCATAGTTTCAGTACCTTCATGAAAAATGCGGGGTTATTTGAATTAATAATTTGCATAAACCGTCCTTACACCGTGGTAATGAATGGTAAATTCCTCTTTTGAACAAAATGATTTTCTTGTAATTCCCGTTCTGTACGAATTTCAATATTCTTCTTTTAATTTGATTCATTTATATTTATAATTTTATTTGTCTCTGCATATGCACGTAGTTAGATGCATATACCTTGTCTTCTGTATTGCTCACGGCCCTTGGCTCCTAACTGTAAAATTCCCACTTAAATTTTGGGTTTCGGGGTTTCCTTATGCCCGATGCTGAGAGTTCCTTGTCCTCTCAGACTCCCGATCTTCGATATGTTCCTAGTGCTTTAGCTCCTAAGCCATGCTCGTGGCCCACATGACCTTGCCTTGTGACCACAGCTTTATTCCTTATCGGGATTTCGGATATCGCGCTATCGATTTGCAGGAATCCCATGCCTACGAAATTCTTGATATCCTGATACCCGATGCGCCTCTTCCTTGCGTGTCAGCCTTTTCGGCTACACCAAGATCCATGTGACCTGCACCTATGTGACTGTAGTCCTAATCCCTATCGGGATTCGGGGTTTCCCATAACAAGGATTCGATGTATATTGAATCCCGAATCCCGATCTTCGATATGTTTAGGTCTTAATTAAACCATCATTAATTAATTCTTTTAATCGAGGATTAAGAGTTAAGTTAATTGCATCGGCTTTCGGGGTTAGCGATTTCGTAGCACATGGACACCTTGTCCACGAAACGCATGATATCCCGATGCCCGATGAAGCCCTCTTGTGGAGCTTTCACCGATGGCGCTAGATGACTGCCACGCGTCCTCAGAATGAACGGCTCAGATCTCGTCAGGAAATCATGGATCGCGATTTCCTGTTGCTCAATTTGTTTACCCTCGAAAACTAGGATTCCCTAAACACCGACTCGTTAGGATCTTATGCCACGCATCCTTGCCGATGGACGGTTCAAAGCTCCCGTCAGGATATCATGGATCGCGACTCCAACATGCGAGCATTCCATGCCCTCGAAAATCCCGATATCCCAATTCCTCGGTTGGCTGACAGCTGGCCTCCATTACATCTCTGTCTTCCTCTTCTACTGTAATGACAGTTGGCCCCCACTCATCGGGGTTTCACGGATCGCAAATTCAAAGTGTCTATACAACATGTCCCCGGGATTCCTGGTTTCCCAATGGACCACAAACTCCGACGGATTTGACTCCTGGTCGAGACTTCCTCCGTCGGTGTAGATCTCTACCACGTGTCCATTGAACAAACGGTCCCGATCTTATCAGTAAATCACGGATCACGATTCCATGTGGCAAGAGTTCTATGTATGCGAAAACTACGATATGCCGAACCCCGACTCCTCGGGTTTTCAATACCAATGCGCCTATGTCTTCGGAATTCCCGATTTTCCAATGGGGCCAAACGTCGATGGTTCTCGATGGTTTCCACTTGTCCCACATATGGACGGTTCAGATTGTATCGAAAAATCGCGTATTGCGATTCCATTGTGCACGAGTTGTACGACTCCGAAAATCCCGATATTCTGAACTCCAACTCTCTGGGATCTCTCACCACGCGTCCATGTCGATGGATGGTCCAGATCTTCTCGAGAAATCTTGTTTCACTATTTCAACAGGCACGAGTCTCTTGTCTCTAGGAACCCTGATTCCCCGATCTCTGACTCTTCGAGATCCTCTGCCACGTGTCCCTGCTGTTTGGACGGCTCAGATCCTATCGAGAAATCGTGGATCGTGATTTCCTATTGCAACAATTATACACTCCTAAATTCTTCGATGGTTGAAATCCCAATGCCTCCCTGAACGCTGACACGTGTCCTGCTGAGATCAATGACTATGATACATTCTCAGGATTTTGAGAGCCACTAGGTCTCGATTCTCGGACTTAACAAAACCCTGATGACTTAGATTTCCTGATGACTCTTCCGGGACTCCTCCTACGCACGCTTGTCTTAAACCCCATGCAACTTTTCTAGATCTAACGGCTGACGGGATTTCACCCAAGATCTGACGGCTTAGATCCATCCTCACGCGTAATAGGTAGCTCTCTTTTGGGATATTTGATTTGTTGAATAAAACGTTACGTAGTGTAAGAATTTCTCCTTTTGGCACAGTTAAAATTTATATGGGTCTATAGTTCCCGAGATTCTTCATTATTTAAAATTCCACTGAGGCTAATACAGGCATTTCGTTTCACTTTTCCCGTGCAATACAAGTCTTCTAAATTTCCTGCGCATTGGCAGTTCTTCCTTCAGGTAAGTTCGAGGTGAAGTAGGCTTTTTCAAGGTCCCGAAAATGTCCCTTTTGCATTTTATTTAGTATAATACGTGCAGTTATTAAATTTTCCAACTTCAAGCCTTCCATAGAAGCTTCCCATAACATTTTCACTGATTTCAGGTGTCTATTCTACCCGAAACTTCATTGACAAGTATTGCTCAAAATAAAATTACTTTATCATCTCTGTTTTTCGTGCTTAATAGCTTTATTCAGGCTGCTTCAAGGTAGCCATTCTATAGAAATAATCCTTCAAACTTTCTGGTTTGCTGCCATTATTTTAAATGGCGTTCCTTCAAATATTCAGACTAAAACTGTAGTAGCCATACACGATCCCATTATAGGGCATTGCCTAAAGCGGTTACTTATGATATAAGAGTTTATTTGCTTGGATAACATACTGTATCAGTCCTATTTGGTCAAACTGAACGTGTGTTTCTTACAGGTTAAGCATGGCTGGAGTTAACACTCAGGTTTCGGCCCTTAGGCCTAGATTTCGAACTAAGATGCTCTGATACCATATGTAATGTCCATATAATTCTAAACATCATTAAGTTTCATAAACATTTTATTAAGTAAACTGAAAGAACAACTTCCTAGCATAATATTGATTTTCATGACATCAACTTCAGCAACTTAGAATTTTCAATAAATACTGGAATCATGACAGAAAGAAATAAATACATAACTTAACCAAGTACCTGGTTCTGATGCTAATTCCTGTTGCCTCTGTGCCTTGCTGTTGCCTTTCTGCTTCCTGCACCTCAGATCAATCCTGCCACAAACAGGAAAATAACTACCCAAAACTACTGTCCTCCCTGCCAACTAGGAAAACTACCTAGCTCTAGAATATCTACGGATATCCTGGCCCTCCGTGCCCAAAACCTCTAGCAACCCGGTGGTTCAACTGATCAAAGTCACAACCAAAAACTTTGCTCCTTGCTCACAGCAAACCAACAGTCCACAAATACAACCATCACAGAAAATCGCTACTCACAGCCAAAACACACTCCCGCATCCATTCCCCCTCCGTCGAATCATATGCACATCCCCCTCTTCCATTCCCTTATTCCTCCCTGTCGACTCACCAATTACTCCTCAACCACTCTCTGTGCCTGTCCCTTATCCCTCCTTAAATGTTTTATCTTCTTGGGATCTCTCCCCCCCTTTCTCTGCATACGCCACCATTTTATAACATTTTCATTGATCTTTTAAATTATATTTCTTAGGTCATTAAATGTGATCTATAATTAATTTATTACATAGTTAACCATAATTACTTTCCTTAATTAATTTTACTTTGCGATCTTTAAACATTTATTTAATTAGGGTCATTACAGAAAAGATTGTGGTTTTATCTTCTCTCCCTTATCCATTTAGTCATCAGTCCTTGCTTGAGCAGTCGATCAGGAGCTGAATCGACGGTCGTCACTTCGGTGTTTAAAAACTTATAGATTCAAATGACTTTCTTTTCTGTGCATGGATAATGAGTGAAGGATAAGAATTTTTCCTGTTGCCTATCCCTTACCTATCTTTTAGTTGATTGATTCATGGATGAATGTTTAGTCCTTGTGTCTTCTTCTCTGATGTGTATTATGAATGATAAACCTTTGAGTTGAATGACAGTCCCTTGTCGAACCCAACTTCTGATTTCAATGAATTTTATGTGTAGGTTTTATTGATTATTATGAAAAGATTGTGGTTTTATCTTCTGTCACTTATCCCTTTAGTCATCTGTATGTTCCTGAGAAGTTAGCTAGGATCTGAATCGACGGTTGTCGCATTGGTGTTTAAAGACCTATAGATTCAAATGCCCTTCTTTTATGTGCATGGATGATGAGTGAAGGATAAGAATTTTCCATGTTGTCTATGGAGCCCTTACTTATATTTGATTTGATTGATTCATGGTTGAATGTCTAGTATTTGCATCTTCTTATTTGATGTGCATTGTGAATGATAAACCTCTGAGTTGAATGACAGTCCCTTGGTGAACCCGACTTCTGATTTCAATGACTTCTATGTGTGGGTTTTATTGATTATTATGAAAATATTGTGGTTTTATCTTCTGTCACTTATCTCTTTAGTCATTAGTATGTGCCTGAGCAGTCGGCCAAGAGTTGAATCAATGGTCATCACTTTGGTGTTTAAAGACTTATAAATTCAAATGCACTGCTTTTCTGTACATGGATGATGAGTGAAGTATAATAATTTTCCATGATGTCTATGGAATCCTTACTTATATTTGAGTTGATTGATTCATGGTTGAATGTATAGTCTTTGTGCCTTCTAATGAGCGAGTACCTCTTCGACTTGATTGATTAAAAAATTGATTTATCTCTGTGTTTTTAATTGCTTCAACTTGGGTACATCTTTGCATTTTTATTGATAAACTCTTCATTGTGCATAGATATTGAATTGAGATGTTGGCACAGGATTCTCCAAACATTCCTTGCAAACACTCTAGGTTATGACAAGAAGGAAGAACAAGAAACTATTCTTTGGCTGAGACTTCGAGTGAGAAACAACAATCTCGTCAGAGGAGATTTTCAAATGAGTCTGTGAATAGATCAACTGCAGAACCTGCTCAAACAAGTGTTATGGATGCAACCTTATTAGATAGGTTGAGAATCGATACTCCTACACATGAAAATGTAGGGAATACCTCTAGAAAAGAGAATATTTTTGGTAATTTTCTTTGATTTTGTTTATTTTTGTTGTATTTTTTTTATTTATATTTATGTGAGGTTAAATCTTGAAGTTACTTTCAAATGTATGTGTAGACAATAAATTTAGAGAAAGGGATGATAATTAAAGAGAGAGTGGTTGTCACGAAGATTCAAATGTCGCTATAGAGGGTGAAAGTGGATTTAGGAGGCCACGTTATTAAGAAACAAAATATTACACACCTATGCCCACCTATCCTTCATATGTTGGTGACGAACTTCCTTGAGAAGAGAATACTGAAGCAATAACACTTGAGCGATGCTCAAGTGTTAAAAAGATGTTGGAAAATGATTTGGTGGTCTTGAAACTCCCTCAGGAGAGCAAAAAAAGCTTGCAAATTGTTTTGCATTCATTGAAAAACTTTACGGATGCATATAAGAAGATGGGGCCAACCACTGACAATTTTTTCGATCTAATAAGGCAGAAAAAGTCATAGGTTATGGGTCCTGATAAATGGGAAATAGTAAAAAATAAAGTGTCAAAAGAAGACATCATTTCCATGTTCAATTTCAAAGAGGGCCCAAAGCGAAAGATGTTGAAGGTGCAATATTTTGAGCACCCTGACTTTGCACGACATATGTATAACAAATTTTTAGCAGCATATGAGAAATTGTCATGGAACGATGAGGTTCCACACTATTTTGCAAGACACTTTTTTGCATATTTTTTCTTGCAGATGCATCTTGATTATATTGGTCTACCAACCAAATATTCTTGGACTAGTAAAGAAGGTACATGTAATCGCAAAAAGGCATATCGAAGTGCAGCATTGCCGAGGCCTCCACAACCTTTAGTACCTCGCCCAAAAGGGGAATTTGCTTCACTTTTAGAGTTGTAGGCTACACCAGAGTTTGGCAAAGAGGCCAAGAATGCAATCGGAGAAAATTTGGAAGCTATTTTTTATGGTCTTTATGTTAGCATGAACTGTCAAGGAGTGGAAGCCAATTCTCAAGCCACATTTGTTTATAAAACAGATGCAGAGTTAGAGACAATGTCAGCAGAAGATGTTTTGGAGTATGAAAAATTTTACCGGGATGGTTGGAAGAAGGTCATTTAGAATGATGACCTGAACCGCAAATTGGTATGTGTTCTATTTAGGAAATTTTTGATGCATTTTATGATAGTTTACTTCTAATTCTAGATTTAGATATCATTGTATCTATAGAAATAATTGAGTTCTTCTTGCCATTAATTACAGTTTGGAGATATGTTAAATGAATCTCAAGTAGGTAGGGGACTTAATTCAACAAGTTTAAATTTGGATGGGTTAAATTAAGTATGTGTTTTCTAATAGTTGTTCAATCTCCACTCTTTTGAATAAGAGGTCAACAACATTTATAATTTTGTATAATTGTGAACACATTGAATCCTAGATTTAGTTCTTAGTTATATTGTTCTCATATCTCTATTCCATCTCCTACTACTTAGATAGACTTGTCTCAATTCTCATTGGGAGAGTTTGAAGAGGGTGGGAGTTCAGAGGTATCATTTAGTGTCTTAAAATCATTTAAATTGAATGTGTTATAATCATTTAAATATAATTTTTCAAAATTTCAAATTTGAAATGTGTTATATAGGCTAATGTGGAGAAGAGAGTACCTGAAAGTGTGCTCAGGAGGAAGATTGTGATTGAGGAAGAAAAGGAAGCACCCATATTAGGGAATGATGTGTCCATTCAGAATTATTCATAAATGTATGTTCTTGACTTTTATCAAATTTTTGTTTTCTCAAATTTTAATTTTAGCCTTTCCTATTCAATGCTTTGATCAATTATTTTGAAATATATAGAACCCCTAGATAAGTTTATCGTTGTCTTAAATGATGTACATTCAAACTTATTTAAGGTTAGATCATAATGAAGACCTAATTTTTAACTTGAACATGTTTGAATATTTGAGAACAAACTCTATCCCACATCTGAAAAGAGAAAGTTTCTAAATTTTCCTCGATTGCATTCCTTGCTTTCTTGTCCAAGAATGATGTAATATGGACAAATTTTTGTTTTCTACATACAACGAAGCGAATTATTTCTTGCCAGGATATTGTCAAACTATTAACTAAATTGGTTATTAATCACAAAAACCAACATTCAATTAGATTTACAAATAACCTCACACATATTGTATATGTGAGATAACTCACATAATTTCAAAGAGAATTTCATTATATCTAATATGAATACATCTCATTTAAATGGTTTTTGAAAAATGACTTCATATATATGTGAAGATTTGTGTTTTATTCATGTACATGCAAGATTATATGAGAACATTTATTCCACCGAAGAAAGAGAAGATAAGTATTTTCTGGAAGAATGATTTTTAAAATGGAGATTTGTGAACTTTTTTAGATAATAATTAGTTTTTTGGAAGAATGGATTAATATGGAGATTTATGAATCCTTTATTTTGAAAGGGCATCATGGAATTTGATTATATGACCATTGTAGAAGAGGAAGAGAGAAGTAATTAACTGATGAGGAGATTAGTATTTTATTGTTGTGTAAATATGATCAAATAACATCACATGAGATGAGATTCTCTGAAGGATTTGAGACTTTATCCACAAGGAGAATTTCACCTGAAGGATTTTGGACTTAATTCACAAGGAGATAAGTATTTCTTTGGAAGAATGACTTAATATGGAGATTTGCGAATTTTTTTCATATACAGTTCTATATTTATTTTCAGATTATCATCTTACTCTAACTCACAATTTGTTGTACCAAGAACACAATAACATCACGTTGGATGAGAATTTCACGTGAAGGATTTGGGACATTATCCACAAGGAGAACTTCACCTGAATGATTTGAGACCTTATCCACAAGGAGAATTTCACCTGAAGGATTTGGGACCTTATCCACAAGGACAATTTCACCGGAAGGATTTGAGAATTTATCCACAAGAAGATAAGTATTTCATTGGAAGAATGACTTGATATGGAGATTTGTGAACTTTCTTCATACACAGTTCTATATTTATTTTCAGATTGTTATCTAACTCTAATTCAATTTTTTTTTACCAAGAACATAATTTTTCTCTTTAAATTTCTTTAAGATTTTAGATAAGATTTACAAATTGTTTAAGTTATATACTCTTAATTTGAGAGTAACTAGATCTTAAATCTGTTTAACTGTGGTTGGTTATGTTATTATTTCTTATTATTTATTTAATATTTAATTACAATATATATGTTGATATGTGTTATTTGTTTTTTTATTATGTTTTCTTATTTTTACAGATATCTAAATTATATTTGGTGAAGAATATGTTTACAATATATTTTATGGGAAAGAGTATGTTGGAGGATGACACTTAACTCTTTTGGTATGTATGTCAATTTTGTTTTAATCACAACTTTTGAATTCTTTATTATTTCACATGTTTCTACTGTAAATTTTTAATTTTTGAATTTTGTTTTATTTGCAGGTTTGAATTTCATGTATGAAGTGATCTATTTTAAAGCAATGACTTAGAGTCCAAAATTTTGGAGTTAAATGTCTTAGTTTTGGTTATCATCCTAAAATGGACGTGGAACTTATATATTTTACAGTGTAACTATTGAGACTTTGATTTTATATATATATATATATATATATATAATAATTTTGGAATTCAAAATAGCAATTATTGTCTCATATTTGATTTCTCAAAGTTGATGGAAAAAAAGTGGCAAAGTTAATTAGTAATGAACTAATGTTTTGTATATTCTCCTTTTTGCAATGCATTAAATTAAACATCAAACTTCTAAATATTTGTTTTCTATGTATTAATTTAAATGTTTCATTTTATGTTCACTATGTACTGTCAAAAATATGATTATATTGTCAAAAAGTGACAAAGTTAACTAGTAATGAACTAATGTTTTGTATATTTTCCTTTTTATAATGCATTAAATTAAGCATCAAACTCTTAAATACTTTTCTTCTATGTATTAATTTAAATGTTTCATTTTATGTCCACTGTGTACTGTCAAAAATATGACTCTATTGTCAAAAAGTGGCAAAGTTAATTAGCAATGAAATAATGTTTTGTGTATTCTCCTTTTTTCAATGCATTAAATTAAGCATCAAACTCTTAAATACTTTTCTCCCATGTATTAATTTAAATGTTTCATTTTGTATTCAGTGTGTATTGTCAAAAATATGATTCTATTGTCAAAAAGTGGCAAAGTTAACCAGTAATGAACTAATGTTGTGTATATATTCTTCTTTTTACAATGCATTAAATTAAGCATCAAACTCTTAAATAATTTTCTTAATTTAAATGTTTTAATCTATGCTCATTGTGGATTGTCAAAAATATGATTCTATTGACATATCATCAAATAATTTTGGCCGAATAATTTTAGCAAATTTTAGTTACTAATGAAAAAATAAAATTCTATTTTTTGTAGTAGATTAACATATTTTAACAGGTTCTATTTTATTTTTTTCTAGTTACTAATGATTCTATTGGTTACATAGATGCATTTAACCAATAAAAAAAATTAAAGGAAAAACTATTTAGGAAAGAAATGCACATGAGATCTGTTAAATAAATTGGTTTACATAGATGCACTTAACTAATAAAAAAAAGTAAAAGAAAAAGAAAAGGAAAGGTAGACATATGAAATCAGAGATGAGAACTCATGGAATGTGTTGATGTTTAAATATATTTAAGAATATGCAAACTCAATAGATGGACAAGAAAAAAATGAATTGTCAAACACACAAGATTGTACCATTGCATATCTATTTAATAATATATTACAGTAGACAACATGTTAAACCATGCAAAACTTATTTGAAAATATATTATGGTAGTAGAAAACACTTTAAACCATGCAAAGCCTATGCTGGTATGAACTGCACTAAAATAAAGAAATTTTCATGATCTACCAATTTTCTTTGAGAAAACTTGTCTTTGATTTTGGAAGAAGGTAACCAATGTGGAATTCAAGGGAGGAGGCATGCATTCAAGCATTGTGTTTTAGACATGTCAAAGAATAACACATACCACTTGTACAACTCATATAACATGTATGAAAGAGAATTACATTAGGAAAACAATTTGTAGTCTATGGTTTAGTACTATTCACATAAACCCACATTTTTGTAAGGGTCTTTACTTGACTTTAGGCAAAGTTGTATTAATTTCCTTAACTTTGTTAGAGCACTTGACTTTAGGCAAGGTTTTATTAATTTCCTTAACTTTGTTAGAGAAGAGATCTATTAATTACAATTCAATTCTAATGATTAACACTTCTAAATAAGTTTACATTAAAATCCATTTAATTATTAAAATGAAGATTCTAAATAATTTCAAATTTTAAACGTATTTATAAACTTAATAATTAGAATGGAGATATTAGTATATATGATATTATTAATAAAGTGTTATTACAACTAGTGGAAGAGATGTTTAAATTGTTTTTAGTTGTTAGTTCATATTAATTTAAAAAGTTAAAAAAACAATTACCACTTAAAGAAGCCAACACTCTCAAATGAAGGACAAAATAGATGTTCAACTCTTCTTTGATTGGTGCAATAGAAATAAAAATAAAATTCTCAAGATAGAAGAGATATCCAAATTAATTATAGGTAATGTTTATACAATAGAATCTTGAGATAGAAGAGATGTTTTTAACTTTTCTTTAATTTTGTTCAATTCAACTTTAATTTATATAATGCTCGTAAAATAAAATAAAAAATGGAATGAGTTAAAATTTGAAACAAGATATTATTACAATAGAAAATATAAAATATGTTTAACTTTTTTAAAATTAATGCAATATTATTAAAATAAAATGGAAAATAATACTATTGAAAAAAGTAAGTGTTCAATGGAAATGGTGTTCAACAATTTTTTAGTTTAAAATATAATGCTCATACAAGAGGTATACAACTCAATTTTTATTGGTGTAATGCTCATAAAATTATTTTTATTGGTGTAATGCTTGAAAAACACAGATAAAATATGGTTGAACCATATTTTATCTAGGTTTTAAAAGAATGATCTGGAGTTTTTCATACATACCCTTTTTATAAATATCCTATTTGGAAATATGTTTGAAGATAGTCAAAACAAGTCATCAAAATTTCGAATGTACTTTCAATGAAAAATAAAAAATTATGGAATGTACATGTGTCACTTGTTTAAAAACACCGTAACGGTATTCCATCTTCAATTATTTGTTCATGATCAACTTTGAAATTTTTTCATTTTCTAACTTTTATTTATTTATTGAACTTCTATTAAATTTATGCACGCTGCACATACCAAATGAATATATTAACAACTTGTGACATCTGATTGGTAGCCTTGAAAGTGAACATGAGTATCGATTTGATTGGTTTCTTGAGAAAATATATTTTCAATACAATGGATCCTCTTTCATATTTAAAACTGTTATCATCAAAATCTTCTAATAGCCTCATCTTTTGTTCTGTGCGTCGCATCAAATAATATTTCATGTTTTTAGTGTTGTCTACAGGTGCAACCATGGAAAAAGAATATCCTGCAAATAATTGGATATATTGGACAACAAATATTTTGTGTTACATTATCATACAAGTACATCTACAAGTTATTTGAAAAAAATTAAACATAAAAATTACCTTCTCTAACAAGATCAGAAACTCTATCGCCATCAACTAACACTATAGTTTTATTTGATTCCATCTCCTCTAAGATTGCAAGTAGCATTTTCGATTTTACATTAAGTTCAGTATGTCTCCAAGATTTAACATATCCTCCATTTTCATTCTCGCAAATATCTAGGGATTTTGTGTCGTCTATGCAAACTGAACAAAATCAAGAGTCATTTCTTCTATCAAATGCAAACCCATTTTGAAAACATTTTGTTTTAACTAAATGTATTTTTCGTGTCCCAGGTATTGTATTGGCGTCATATGGGATTAGTCTATTTACATCTTCGATTCCAACATACCAAAAAAACCTGCACAAGACAAGAACTTGTTAAGTTGAAATCTCTCAAGAAAATGATTGAAGATTAAATATAACTTCGAAAACATTCAAATTTATATATCTTGTGTACATGCATGTAACATTTGTATATAGACACACCTGTGCACATCCCTTGACGGATTATATTCATGGCTTAGCTCCATTTTGTACCATTCAACAACTTGTTCAACAGATTCAAATTGATCGACATGAGGGTTTAGCTGATACCTTCAAAGTGTTCGTTTTATACATGCCCCTACACCATCGTGGTCTCATTTTTCATGACCAGTCTCTAAAAATTCCAACAATGTATAACGTTTAATTTTTTATGAAGACGACATAGCCAATAGAATGATCCTGAATATTTGAACTGACCCACACACCCATCTAACCATATACAATGTTGATCAAATATGATTTCGTGTTCTTTCAATGAATCATAAAATTTATCAAAACAATGTTGTACATAATGTGTGTCGTGTGCTCGATCATCACTTATATAAATGTGATATTCTTTAATAAAATGTCGACTATCATTGGTTCTTTCTATGTTATGAAGACTCTGTTGAGCATGTCTATATAGAACATGGAAAAATATCATGACTTGATCAGAATGATAATATTCTCTATGTATTTCTTTTTGTGCAATGAATGTGTAATTCTCTGCAAAATCAACTACAGACAAAATTCTCCTTGGTAGAAACACTTCACGGGATTGTTTGAATTGTAGATATTTCCATTGAGATCTATGTGAATGCTTGGTGTATTTATAGATTTCTTCCTCAAACTTCTTCAAAAAATCTATCACACAGATTTTATCTACCTTCAAATCAATCCTTTTGGAAATAACATTTGAAGAATGTGGAGTCGTGATGTTCATATATTCATATCTCTTCTAGTTGACTCTTATATTAGAAAATGATTGATCATTCATATCAATATGATACTTTGAATGAAACAAACTTAGATTTCCACAACTATCACATTTTTTTCCACCAACACATTTTTTTTTGTAATATAAATCATCATCTTGTCTTTCACATAGAATTGAAGATATAAACACAGAATGTGGAAGGAGGAGGTGAACCTGGCCATATTTTTTTACCAAAATCCAAAAAAGTATCGTAATACAACTCAAATTCCACATGATAACACCAACAACACGTGTCACGAATAATGATGGGTCTAACAAACCATGGTTTTTGTTGCACAAATGTATTGATGAAAATTTTAACTTCTTTATGCTCTTCTTTGAACTTATTGAACAACTCTATTTGTGTCATTGACAATATATGTTTTGAATGTTCTTTATATTGTTTTAGTGTTATTCTTTGTCGCAACACATCCCTTGTATGTGGTGAAACACGAGATTCTTCCAACCAACAATTGCGGGCCAATTCTTTAACATTTTATGCAAGTCTATCTTTGTAGGGTTGTCTAGAAATCACTGTCCAACAAGCCAATTCATCATTTACATCTATTTGCAATTGAAATTTTCTATGCTTGTAAAATGTTTTTTTTGACGTTCCCATCGTTTTTTCCATGTGTCATTTCAAATGATCTTTTATATTGCTAGATGAAACAACTGTTGTTTGTATCGCTCTATGTGCAACACAAACATCTTTTTTTCAAGATTTTCCAAATTTTTTTAATACACTAGTTATATTGTTAAAGACATTTTGTTTCACCTTTGTATCCTTTGTCAACTTTTGAATACCCAATAATGATGTATCTTCTTTTAAATTTCTTGACTTCATTAGACAAATTAAAAGTTGAGCTTGTATTGTTACTGATTCACCTTTAAAAAAAGTATTATACACATTCTTAGTTCGATATCTTATATAATGCTTAGCTTTTTTCTTCCCAAATTTTTAAGTATCAACATTTTATAATATTTCATCATCAATGTTGATAGATTCTCCTACATATTTCAATTTAAAGTTTATATTAAAAAACATAACCCGAACAAAAATTCACTAAATTATATATACTTGAGTGTTCATCTTGTATTATCTAAATTTATGTGCATACCTATATGTGATTCGTCTTCTGCTTCAATTTCAGTTTTAACATCTTCTGCTTCAATTTCGGTTTCAACGTTTTCTTCGATATTATGAGACAATTCTATTTATGTTTTTTGAAAAAAATCAAATTGTAATTACAATCAATTATATTATTTACAATATTTTAAAATTGAATTTTATACTTTGAATTCTGTACTTTCTGAATACACTCCCAATTTGTGTTGTGTCCTCGATCATCATATGTGCATGCATACATGGTTGAACTTATTCTTGTTGAAAATATCTATTGACATTATCATCATTTCTTTCTTCAATATTTGCACGTTCTTGTTTCTTTCTCCAATAAATCTCTTTCCTTTGTTCGATATGGCTAGTATCATCTTGAGTGCGATCAAATTTTCTCTTGCACAAACTTTTTTTTCCCATGACTTTTATAGTTATTTGTAAAAGATATGTTCAACAAAGACTTCACATTGAAAAAATTCTCAACATTTATCTTTCAACATATAAATTATTATTCCAATAAAAACTTGAACAAATATCAACTACCTTATTCAACAAAAACCAAAAGGATGATTCAAAACTTTGTTTAAGTGCTCTATAAAACCATCATGTATCGATATCATTCCTACGATTAAGCCTAAGGAATAGAGGTAAGAAATAAAGAAAGAAAAGAATATAGTTGTAATCAGTAATAGAAATGATTTTAAATCCCTATCCTCGAGCTCATATCGATCCGTCCATCCTATGAATTGTGTTAAATGTGTTTGGTTGAAAACTTATTTATACAATTTGGTGCAAAATGAAATGATATGACGTGTCTTTTCATTTTTTTCGATCGATGGAATTCGCTCAACAAGATTTTGGACGAAAGAACGTTTTTTAGGCTGAAAACCATGGAAACCGTTCAGTTTTGACGGTTTCCGTTAGATTTTAGTCTTTCGGCTGGAATAATAGTTTTCCATTCAAAAGATTATTTTGGCCGAAAACACTAAATTGGGACTAAAAACAAAAACAAGAGAATTGCCCAAAGCTTACCTGAACTTCGGAGGTTGCGGACTCCTGCAAATACTAAGAATTTGGTTTCAAAAATGACACCAACATTTCCAAAATTGAATCTACTTTCAATTCCTATAATTTGTTTTCGTTTTCCGAATTTTTATTTAATATTGTTTATTTATTTAAAAAAAACTACGTAATATTTTCAGCAGAGATTATGATTTAGTGAAATGAAATATCGATATCTCTAAAAATATACAGTGAACAATTTGGAAAAAATAAATCCGTAATCCTTTCAAAAGGGTATATTTAGATTTTAGTTTTAAGTAAAAAGTAAGATAGATACAAGGTGTAGAAAAAAATGTGCTTAAAATCTGCAACGTTTTCATCTTGGTCAACTTAAAAAAATTCTAGAAATTATAATATTCATTCGTTAGAATCAAAATTATAGTCATAATAAAATAGAGTCTGTTTATATTGTTGCAGTATATTTAGCTTCTTAAAAACATAAGTTTAATAGTAGATACATTGTTGTAGGAAAAAATAACTCATTATCATTCATTTCATGTTTAAGGAACACACTGTTAAACAATTGTCAAATTGACATATCAAATCGTGATAAACAAAATTTGAAAAATAGTCATTGGAAAGCTAACAAAATTCTTCACAAGTTTTGTTTTTACTGTAAAGTGAAATTCTAAATAAAAAAAAATACTTTTGTATGCCGGAAGTTGAAGAACTTGTGAAAATACAATTTTTTTTCTCATAAAACAAGCAAAAGTGTAACCCATCTTCATGTTTTCACCTATGTCATTTTGTCACTTGCTCTTGTTAATCCAACTCCCTAGGGTTGTTTATTATTTTCGTGCCTAATTCTTCAACATATAACATATGTCATTTTGTCAATAATTTTGGTCTTTCTCTTGTTAATCCAACTCAGGAAGGTTGTTTATGGATCACATGACTAGTATGAAGGATAGACTTGGATGTAGATTAGACCAGTTAAGGTTTTTTCAAAGAGTATTCAAATTCTTGATCCATTATGAAATATCTTAATAAAATCATATAAATACAAATAACTTTTATATATTTTCAATTTTAAATTTTTTCTAAAAGAGTTCACACACTTGATCTATTATAACATATCTTTGTAAAATCATACAAATACAAATAATTTTATATATTTTCAATTTTAATGTGCATAACTTTTATATATTTTCAATTTAAATATGTGTGGCACTAACTATGCTATGCAATACTTGTTAGTCCCTTCCCTTCGGGCTGGAGGGACTAATTGTAATCGATTTTTCATTTTTTCATTAGTATGACAGAAACCAAGTAATTAAACGAAAGTTTGAAGAGTTAAATGCAAATTTGAAAGTGGCATTTGGTTTTTATGCCAAAGTTTTTATAACAAACCTCTCGTTCTTCATGACGACAACCTCTTATAACAAGTGATTTTTTGTTTTTGTTTTTAAAAGTCTGTGCATGCGTGTACAAGGGAAATAATGCATTCGACTCTACTTCGCCATCCGACGACTAACAAGATGCAACCACGATGATCACAATAAGAATACATAAGGCACACAACAAGTAACTGCAAGCATTAAATGACATACTTTGTTATGTACTGTACGAATACAGATGGAAGAATCCATAGTAATAGATTTTACTATTTCTGCACAGGAAAGCAGGGCGTTTAATATTAGTTCTCTGCTCTGGAGAGAGAGAATGTCAGATAGGCTCTTGGACGACTGCTCAGGTAGAAACTAGTAATCTCTGTCAAGAGGTCGCAGTGGTGGGAACTCTACCTTTGAAAGAGCCCGTGACTACTAATACGACCTTAGAGGTGTGTTGCAAGAGTGAAAACCTTTCCTTAAAAGGGCCCAAGACTCTTGATATGGCACTGGATTCTTTACACAGAAAATAATCACACACACAGACTTATATATAGAGCGACTAGCTTTCTGGATTCTTTACACATAAAATAATCACACACACAGACTTATATACAGAGCGACTAGCCTTATCAGATCGAAGAGTCTGATATAATACAACTGTGAGTTTGGACAATTCCAATTATGGTACTAACTCTAAAATTAACTCGACCCTAAACGTCAGCATAGAAATAAACAACAACTTTATTAACCCTAAGCCAATCAAATAAAAGAACTCTGTAGAAGGAACCCATCATATAAGGGTGCTTTCCAGAATTAAGGGCAACACAGAAAAACCCAATACGCAATAAAAACAAAAACCAATTGAGCAATAGGAAACTGATGAAGAACAGCCAGACCCACATGGGCACAACTTCAATTGAAATGTCATAGGACTCTTCTAAATACGTTTAGTAACTTGTTAAGGTAAATATAATTTAAGTCAGGCATCATTTAACGACAATTCCACTCATGTAATCAGTTCAACTCCTAGGTAGCTTGCTATGAATTTTGAGGAAATGAGCAATTTTACTTAAGTGAAAAATTAAGAATTAATTACCAAAAATCCATTAAATAAATAAGGGAGTAAGGGTTGCATTATACATCCATTAAAACTAATTACAAGGATAACGCCTACCAACCATAAGTAAGATTTAAACATCAAACTCATCTTATATCATGCTAACCCTGCGAAATTCCAATTTCAATGAATCTATGTGTTATCAAAGAACCGTAAAGCCACAATATCCCTTTCCATACATGATAACCATATTACCCACTAATCAATTATAAAAACCATGCACCATTTCATTAACCCAAACCTGCGAACAATTTACAATAAAACAAAATTTCTTCTTAACCCAATTAGAAACTAACTAGATTTAAATGAAAGGGCAAGGAACAACATTAAGTTAACAGAGAACATTCAGCCATTAAAATGAAATAACATAATTCAATGAGCCTTAAATAATCTATAAATGCAACTAAGTATTTAATTAACATTAGCCTCATCCATAATTAAATTATCCATTCTTAATGATCGATAAAACAACTCTACATTTTACCACACAGCAATGTCCATTTGCATTAGTTGAAATCAATGAAATTTTAAGGGGGGAGAACTTCGTTTGCCAGGGACGAAGGTTGCCAAAGATGAAATTACAGAACAATACAAAACGAAAATGCCCAACATCCATTGTAGAACGAATTCTCTGAACTAATTTTACAAAGCGGAAATGCCAATACACTCATTGCTAGAACGCATTCTCAGAACTAAATTTTACAAAAATGGAATGCCAATACAGTGATATAAAATGCCCACGGTAATATATAAAATGCCCACGGTAATATATAAAATGCCCACAGTCATATAAAAGCACCCCCATTATATAAAAACACCCACTGTAGAGTATAAATGCCTACAGTGAAATAAAATGCCCACGGTAATATATAAAATGCCGACAATCATATAAAAACGCCCCCATTTATATAAAAATGCCCACTGTAGAGTATAAATGCCCACAGTGAAATAAAATGCCCACAGTAATATGTAAAATGCCCACAGTCATATAAAAACACCCCCATTTATATAAAAACGCCCACTGTAGAGTATAAACGCCCACAGTGAAATAAAATGCCCACGGTAATATATAAAATTCCCACAGTCATATAAAAACGCCCCCAATTATATAAAAATGCCCACATAAATTTATAAATGCCCACAGTCATCTAAAAACACCCACATCAATATAAAAACGCCCACAGAAATTTATAAACGCCCACTGTAATGTGTAATATGCCCACAGTCATATAAACACACAACCATAAAATCTCTTTTGTCCCAACCGACATGCAACAATAGAGTAAGAAGAAATATTATATAACTGTAACATAATTTCAATAGCCGAAGAACAAGGCAAGAAAACCAATCGATCCAATGAGTATCCAAGCAGATTGAAGTTAAGTATTTTTCATCTCACAATGCCAATACAAAAATGTTGATAACAATAAGAGAGGGCCAAGGTCCTAATACCTTCTATCATACAAAATGAAAAACATATCGTTGCTTTAACTCTCGCCTCGAATGATGACCGCGCTCTCTGTATCGCTCCCCTTGTCGATCATTGAGACTAC
>JASDQU010032093.1:0-21637 GCA_032191745.1 Picea mariana | reverse complement strand
CATTACTCTTTCAAACATTACTCTTTCTGTCATGAGGTCAATGAGTACCTTCTTCATAGACTCTTCAACTGTGATAAGTTCTTCAGACATACGCACTCATGGTTGAATCTCTCAGGTTTGAAGAGTAACTAGTCAATGAAAAGGGATGGATGGTGATAGTGCGATGATCACTGTGTGGAATCAACTAATCTGCGAGCTCAGATTCACAGTTAGAAAAAGTTTTCTCGGTGAAAGGTTCAACAGAATAAATAGATAACGAAGCAACAGATCTCTCCAACGGGCGAGAATCCTCCATTAACTTAGTTCAGTCTATTACAATGCGGTCCCAATGGTCTGATGGTGATCTTTCTGACCATAAATGCCTTTCTACCCATTCGGGGTGTCGGTCTAATGGTTATACTGTTCACAATGTCTATATTGCTTTTCCATGGAAATGTGCCACGTGACGCTGTTTTGATATCCGGATGAAGTTCCAATTTTGCAAATTTTCCTTCTGTGAAGTTTCCTCTGGGACCTTCTGTAAACTTTCGATCTTAGCTCTCTTCTTACTGAGCTTTCTAGCCTTTCTTCTAGTGAGCTTTGTCTTGGTATTCCTCTTCCCATTATGATTCTTATCTTCTTTTGTCATAGTAACTTCGCACTGTTGAAATTCTTTCCTAAGATTTAAGAGTAATACTTCTTCTCTATCTGGGATAGGTACTTTAGTCTTCTACAAATATTCTTGTGTTCTTGCAACTTCGCCATCCAAGTCTCTTGTGTTAAATAGCTTCGATATTTTCTCATTTTCTTCAATCAGGTGTGCGATCCTCCTATTCATGAAATATTTTAATTCTTGCTTCTTCTTCTCTAAGGATTCCTCTTCCTTTCTTGTGTCCTGATCCCTTTCAATCCAAGGTTTTCCTAGTAACATAGCAAATGGGGTGTTTTTCTCAATAAATTTAACAACCTCAAAATCTTCCTCTGTCGAAGTTCCATGAGCACTCATAAATATCTGAGCGAGTCTTCCACATAGGGTTATCAAATTTCCTATGAATAATCTTATTCCTCCCAATGAAGGAATCATAGGAGGCTTCCCTACAAGTTCCCAAGTTCTTTCTATCATGATATTCACCTGTGTTTCCTCATCCAGAAAAAATTCAATGTTGAAGTCTCCTATTCTTGCTTCAACGCAATTTTTTTCTTTGAAGATCTCTGATAAGTTGATATGTTGGTGGTCATTCAGGGTTTATTTCATCTGTAGCAATACTTTCTCTGATTATTTCTGGGGTTCTGCCATAATCTCAGTTTTTGGATCTTCCTTAGGGTTTTCTTGGTTTATATTCATTCTTTAAAACTTAGCAATCATTCTAGGGAAATCCAATACTTCATGGTCCATAGCTCTACAAAAAAGACAACTAGATCTTCTATCAGGGCATTCCTTAGCTATATGTCTCGGTCTTCTGCAATCGTAACAAAGAGTTAATCCTCTCTTTCTCTTAAATGATCCCCATCCTTTCCTGTACTGCACACTAGGATCATAGTAGATAACCTGCAAAAAATTCTTTCTAGGGTCCTGCATCCATTTGTTAGTCAAAACATTCTTTCTATGCATAGGAATAACATATCTTTCACTATTCTTATCATATCTACTCATATCAAATCTTCTTTCATCTATCAGTGCCCTAGTTTTCAAGCTAGGACAAATCTTATTAAACATACCTAGATCCATACTTTAGAAGAAAAAATTTCCACTTATCTTACTTTTAACAAAGCACAAAGCTTACAGATCTTACCTCTTTAAGAAAAAATTATCACTTTTACCTTTCTCATAGCACAAAGATTTTAGATATTACCTCTTTTCCTTAGATCTGAATCTTCTTCTTGGCACAGAGCTTCATAGATCAATTAGAATATTTCACACTAGGGAAACATATCTACACACAAAGATTTCATAGTTTCAGGTCCAATATTCGCACAGAGCTTCTTTTTCCTCAGTTCCCAACAATCACAGTTTCAGTCCCGACAATGAAACCATTCGTTGGAACAGGGGTAGACCCAGGGTTCAATGCTACAAAAATGCACCAACAAAACCCTAACTATCGACCCTTTCAGGAACACCTGCGAAGCAGATGAAGTCTCACCCGAGGTAGAGGCAGGGGTGGTTGCAGGACTCTAGTGTCTGCAACCTTATCTAGGACACAGATCTGTGATTGTAACACCTTAACAGGGCACTTAGTATTTATATTTCATTAATATCTAGTCTTAGTTTGCAACGCAGCTAAACCCTAATTACAGAGCATTGCAGTATTCAACCAGATCTACTATATTCAAGCACTAAGCACATCCACATAGGCCAGATCTAGTATTCATCCATACTATTAAGAACATAGCATTAACATATCTATATACCATTCATCTATATCAAATCATTAAGGAAGTAAACATATAAACACATCAATACATCACACCAAGCAGAGAAACACAACATGTACATGGTTCACCCCCACCCTGGGGCTACACCCACCAACTCTTCATCTTCTTTATTATATTTTTCAATCAGTTACATGCACAGAGCCACAAAACCCTACTCCATAGAGGACAGGAGATCTACACACCTCACTAGATCCTCCTTCCCTAGGATAGGTTACAACACTAAGCCTCTTCTCAATCTCTTACACTCGCTTGCACTGAGCTCTGCAAGCCTCACACAGTATGCACAAAAGCAATCTCCACCTACCACTTAGCACTTTCGATCAAATAGATCGAAATTTAGCACTTATCATCTAGCACTTCTACATACATCACCTAGCTACTTTATTTATACATTACAAAATCAAGACTAAACATGGGTAAACCCATGGGTCGACATTCCCATACCCGTTACATAAGCCCAAAACCCAAAAATCCCTAAAAAGGGGATGAGATTTCGTGATCTCTGCTTCATCTTGTACTTCACCTTCGACAACCTGTCGAAGTCCCAAAAATAGGTCTAACCTAACCAAGAAGCCCCAAAACTTGGTCAAGGGCCAAAAAATCTCCTTAAAGAATAAGAAACATCCAAGAAAAGAAAGGGTTCCCCATTGAAACCTTCATCGCGGAAGATGTCAAAAGCCACTAAACCTCCATTACACACTGTGCTCACGGTGGATTAAATTAACCTTATTATTTCCACTGTATCAAATACCTTAGAGGACATCTTGCTGCAAAGCAAAGCCAAACAGGAGACAATGTTTGACAAGACTGAGGAAGAGCTCAAAGGGGTATACTAGGCTCTTTATTCAATCTGCACAGTGTCTACCGTGCCATTGTCAGCAGGGGATGTAGAATTAGGAGATGCACCTACCCAATTATGTATATTAGCAGACTCAATTGAGGCTCACCTTCATCGGGTCCAAGAGGAAAAGGATCAAGCCACAGAGGCATTAAAGCAAGAAAAATAAGAAGCCCTAGAACAACGCTAGATTGTGCAGCAAGAGAAAGTTGACCTCCATGCGAAGTTTGCAGAGGATAGAGCGTAGATCTAGAAGGAGAAAAAAGAAATGTTCATAGAGTAGATGGGAGTCAAGGAGGAAGTCACTAGATCACTTCTCTTTGTGTTGGGCCTCTCACAGATAAAAGAAGACACAATGGAGAGCCATGTAGGGAATATCACCGAATCCATTCAACATCTCCAAGCATGAATAACAGAACTGGAACTACAAGTCGTGTCAAGCAATCCACAGGAAGTGCGAGATCAGAGAGAGGAAACTGCCAGGAGTGCATTCGAAAGAATTAAGGCATTGGCTTTGGAATGCAAGCAACTCAACAGTCAAAGTGTGCAGACCTACAAGCACCTTGCAGAGGACCCTAAACTAAGGAAATTGGAGTCACAACTCCGGGAGGCAAAGCAACAGGCAACGACAGTGAAAGCATAGTTGAAGCTACTATCACTGGTTGAGAGGATGAAAAGGTCCTAGGAACAATGCACCATTCAACAACAGTTCCATTCCATCTAGAGTAAAGTCATGGAAGTGACTCAGAGGCTCCAACCAGTGCAGGATGAAGCATGCACACTTTTTGAGGAGGTTGAAGGACAAGGTACACATCTAGAACAAGTAGTCACCACGGTAGAGCAATGCTTGTAAGGACTGATGACTGAGAAATTTATTCAAGAATTCATCAAGAAGAAGGATCTGGTGAAGTAGCAGGTCGAGGAAGCTTGAGCCAATCTCGAGTCCTTCAAGGCAGAGCTACCCAGATCATAGTGACTTGGGACAAGTCATTGGTGAGTGTTGGGGGCCTATTGGCCCTTGACCAGGTTTTGTGGAAACACTGGTCATGTTTGACCAATTTTGGGACTTCGACAGCATGGTCGAAGATGGAGCGCCAGGAAAAGCAGAGATCGCGGGATCTCGCCCACTTTTGTGAGCTTTTTGGGTTTAGGGTTTATGTAACGGGTATGGGATTTCGACCCATGGGTCTTACCCATGCTTAAGCCCTTTTGTAATGTATAAATAATATCTAGGCTATGTAAGAAACAAACTAGATCTAAGAGGTATGTGGTGATAAGTGTTGCATTGTGCTAAGTGCAAGTGATGTAAGCAGTTGGATCTATATGATTGAGTTAGATCTGTGCATATTGTGTATTGGGAACTTGCAGGGCTAAGTGAAAGTGATTATAACAAAGGCTTTGTGCTATTCCAAGCTCGGGGAAGGAGGATATGGCGAGGTGCACGTAGATCTCTTGTCCTATGCGGAGTTGTTTTTGAGGCCCCATGCGTGTAAGGAGATTGACATAAGATAATAAAGAAGACAAAGAGTTGGTGGACATAGCCCCACGTTGGGGGTGAACCACATATATCCTGTGTTATGGTTTCTTTGTGTGATTGATGTCATTTATGCTTAGTGTTGTCCTCTTTATGTATGTTAGATGCATCTGATATAATATCTTAGTGCTTAGTAATGTGAATGAATGCTAGATATTCTCTATTTCTATGTGCTAAGTGCTTGGATGTGTTAGATTTTGTTGAATACTGCATTGTTTTGTAATTAGGGTTTTACCTACGATGTGAATAAGGGTTAAATGCTAATAAATGTTAACTACTAAGTTCTCTATTAAGTATTGTAATCACAAATCCGTGTCCCAACTAGGTTGCAGACACTTGAGTCCTGCAACCCCCCTGCCTCTACCTCGGGTGAGACTTCATCTGCTTCGTAGGTGTTGCCGAAAGGGTCGATAGTTAGGGTTTTGTTGGTGCGCTATTGAAGTGTTGAACCTTGGGTCTTCCCCTATGCCAACATATTGTAAATAGTTGTTGGGGGTTTTTAGAGTTGCTAGAGTCATTATAGTTATTGTTACTATTTTTATTAGCTAAGTTCTGAGTTCTGGGTTAGAAACCAAACTGATAATGTAATAGATTCATGTAGTAATGTAGCGTTGGAAAGAGAAAGGGAATGAGATAACCTTGTCTCACAATAGTATAAAGCATTTTCTGATTGTATTTGGCATGACCAACTGTATCTGAGACTCAAGTTGAAATTGTAATTTGAGAAGAAAACCTGTTATATGATGATACAGTGGGAAACCCAAACTTTCTTGAAAATATCTTGTGTACTTAGTCTTCTCAATATATTTAATTCCATGTTATATTTTATGTCTGATATGCTTAAATGGTTATAGTTTACATGAGAATGTCATCTCAACTATGTTTTTCCCATTCTCGGTTCGGAAATGTTCATGAATGCGGAAAGTTTAAGCTATCTTGTGTAGGAATGATATGAATCTTGTTACTTTGGAGGTATGTCTGAGTATTCTCCTTATCCTTCCCTATCCTATTCATCTCAGTTGCACTTTAGGTGATACTTCTTCCCTCCCAGGAAGATGAAAATTACAATGTGCTAGACTACATCAGTACCTTTTGCTGGTAACTTGAGAAGGACCCCGGTCTGATCACTTTTACAGCAACAAAATGGTTCTATTGCTGGGACTTGTGATTTAAAAGGGAATCTGTATGGAGAATGCTTCCACAGATCTATAGATATGATATTCAGTAATGGCGGAAACAAAATTGTGACGCATTTATATGGAAGGAAACAAAGTTAAGAGGCAAAAGTGTGAATTCTACAAGAGATTCTATCTTTTACTCATAAATATCGAGTGACCAATATGAGATATTCTGGGTAAAATTCTGGGAAGAAATATTCCATTGGATAGATCAATTACAAGAAGATCCACAATTCAAAGAATGTGTCAAGAAGACCTGTACATGGGACACAAATAAGATCACAACACTTCATCGGTTGGATCACCAGATTACGCAAGCAATTGATTTCTGGGTTAACATGACTCTGGAAGGATATATCATTGAATTCACAGCTGAGAATCACCAATATTTTTCATGGGCATAAGAAATTTTCAAGAAATGTGGGTGCAAGCTATTGTTGAGGGAAATCCCCCCATGGATCAAAGAATTCTTGATGGAGGAGGGGATGATAACTATTCCTCGAATGAAAGGGTAGCCTAAACACCTACGCTTGGGGTAGGGTGATTTTGGGGTAGGATCATGATTTAAGAAGGGGAAAGGGTTCTTTGAAAGATGGGGGAAGATCAAGAAAAGAGCAAAAGAAATGAGAGTGCCTTGAAAATAGCCACCATAGTTGAGAAGAGGTGGCACAGAAAGGTAAAGAAAGAAACAAAGCAGTCTGAGGTGTTGTGAAAGGAAATCAGATCAAGAGGAATAAATGAAGGAAAGAAGGAAGAGTTGAGGAAGGTAAGAAGAAAAGAAAGATTTCCTAGTCTAATATTATAGTAGAGAGAAGAATAGAGTGAAAGGAGTCCCCATGTGAGTGGATGAGAAGAGGAGTGTGCAGAAGCAAGGGGAGATGAAGCAGGTCTGGATATTACAGAATACCAAGAATATTCAACCCTGATATTCAGAAAGAAGGTTGCTCCATAGGAAGAAAAAGAGACCCCCCAAATCAAAGAAACCCACCCATAAGTCAGTGGAACCAACCCTGAATCACCCGTTCCCCAGGTTTCCTCTATACCCATGGTAAGATCTATACCACATACTTATTCTATTTCTATTGCATCACATCTAGTTAGTCAATCACAATATGTAAGTGTAAATGCTGGGAGGATATTGGGATCCACTGGCATATCACAACCAAAGATGTTAGGTTTCATTCTAATAGGAACAATAAGACCCATAATGTCTGGAAATATGGGAGGCTCGATCTCCCAATACCTAGAGTTCTGGGGTAAAGGGGATGAGGATGTAGAGCAACATTGGTTTCTATGTGAAGCCATCTGAAGATCCAGAGGGACTCTCGATGCAAAAAAATTAGTCGAGTTTCATACTACCTTGAGGGGTTGTGCCCTCAAATGGTACATGAAGGCTATTGAATCAGGGGTGCAAGGAAAAGTCTTAACCATTTCCCAAGTTCGTTTGAATTTCATCGCCGAATTGAAACTACCTCAGTCAGAGAAAAATATCTCTCTGAGTTGCAAGAGATTCAACAAAGGGAAGGAGAATCTATTCGGGAGTACAGTAAGAAATTTAAAGATGCTATTGGGAGGTTAGCGCATCCAATTCACGAAGATCACCAGAGGGAATGAAACATCCAAGGATTACTACCTTTTACGAGAATTCCTTTAACACAACAACGAATAGCCACCTTAATAGATGCCTTGGAACAGTCAAGGAAGATTGAAGCCATGACAGGTTATCCAAAAAGTCTGAGGGTGACCAGGCCTTCGACGGATGCAAATTTGTCGCAACTCTAGGGACAAATATCGATGCTAATGGAGGTGATTCAAGAACTAACCATACCAATACCAGGACGACCTCATGTTTGGTGCGCATGATGCTACATAAAATGGAATCTGGAAAATGAATGTTTGTGCATGAGGGGAATGGGACCTCCTCACAATTTGATGGGACCCTCTTCAGGACCAATAAGAGGAGTTGTGAAAGTATCTGTGACTCCACTATTCCATGCACTAGGAGTATACCATACCTCTCCAGGCACTCAAACATCTCAGTCAACTGATTATTGTGAGATTTTTCGGACACATGGGCATGAGTTGAGGCAATGTTCTATTATGCATAAGTACACGACTACACCCAATACAATGCATTGCGAGTTTCATTCATCTACAACACATGATACAAATCAATGTAGAGTGTTGGATGCATTGGCCGACAGACTAGATCAGATAGCTTTCAGAATAAATGAAACCCCCCAAGGACCTAGAAGAGTCCAGGGAAGTGGGGTTGGAGGTGGATTTAGAGGAGGTAGAAATGGAGGAAGAGGTCCGAGTAGTTGTTACAACTACAATGAACAAGGTCACTTGGCCAGAGACTTCCCTCACCCAAGATGACCATGGTTCTCTCACTGCAGAACCAATGGGCATGGAATCAAATACTGCCCAAAACTGATCACAAAATGGGAAGATTGGGTTCATCAACGAGGATCTAACTTCATAGGCTCATAACTAAAAAAGGGAATCAAGGGACAACTACCTAATATCAACATCATTACTCGTGGAAGAGAAAAAATGAGGGAAAATGCAGATAGTCAACCCAAGATTCAAAACATTATTCCCAAAGATGATAGGTATGACCCTTTGAAACAAAATTTGTTCTTAAAATATGAAATATAAATATTTAGGAGTATCCCTAATCCATAAATAGTGGAGAATTCCCCTAAAGTCACCTATGAACCTAAACTTGTGTAAGACCCTACCTCACCACCGACACCTAGAAACTCTATAATTCTAAAGAGACACCCTGAGCAATCTCAAAACATAATCAATCTCTGGTTTCAATTGTTCTTTGATATACTAATGGATGTACAACTTACGGATAAGTTTCACAACATCCTATACCTAATACTATGAAATGAGGGAACCCCAGAAGCCATAGTAAGGACCAACCTCCCTGAGAAGAATACCTAGAGAATACAAAGAAGAAAGGTGCGAACATGAAACCAATTTAGGTTAGAATCTCAACTAGATGATTTTGAGATCAAATATGTCATGCTAGATTTTGGATCCGATGTCAACATCCTACCCAAAAGGACCTGGGAAGCTCTGCGAAAACCTCAGTGTATTCCCCCATCTAGTTGAAAATGGAAAACCAGTAATACATCTTCCCAGTAGGAAGACTAGAAAATGTAGAAATAGATGTTGTGGGAATTAAAACCACAACCAATTTCAAGGTAATTTAAATCATGGGAGACAAGGATCCCTACCCTGCTCTACTTAGAATTGATTGGGCATACGACAACTATGCTATCATTGATCTAAAGAGGGACACCATGAAGTTTGAATCAGATGGGATAAAAGTAGTTCAACCCCTAGATCTATATTTAGGGCCTAGATACATTGAACCAGTGGACAACAATATGGAATCAAATGCTATTGACCAATTATACACCATAACTGTAGGAACGAGACCAGATTACATAAACCCCATTGCAGATGGATTGGTAAGTTGGATAAGAATATAGTCTACTGACAAGGATTCATAATCAGCATTTGACAGTTGGAATGAAGACTCATATGAACGATTCTAATGCGCAACTGTCAGAGAAATGAAATGGATTGGAACCAAGATCAGAGAACACCTGACATATGATGGTACTTTAGAGGTGCACAATTTTCTTTCCAGCATTGAAGAGAGAATAGTGATGGATCAAAGGATCTTTGTTCTTGACTTATCCTTGCAGAATACCCCCGCTAGATGGTGGACCACTCATAAAGCCTTGATTATGGAGTGGGAAGACACAAAGCAAGCCATTCGATTTCGTTTCCAAAGTAGGTATCTATTGAAAGAAGAGATGAATATACATTTTCAATATGGGCAACTGTTTGATGGATGGTCTAACCCTAAAGTGCATATTGAGCATTTCTTAAAGAAGTGGCAAGTTGCAGAAGTACCCTCTCACCTATGGGTTCAGGTATTTCTCCATTCACTGGGTCAAATCCCAAAATCCCGGTACATGCATGAAGAGACCAGAGGAAAAACAAGCTGTTGGAAGACCTTACAGGACCAATTTTGTAAGGACTTATCCGTTACAAGTAAGTACCCCGAGCTCAACACAATCCTTCAAGGAATCAGAGAAATGCTTTTTACTGACATTTGCAAAAAGAGGCCAAACTGAGTAGTATGTACTAACCATGTTGAATTTCTTCATTCTAGTTTGCATCTTGAATATGATAAGATAGATGTAGCTTGCTGTAAAGTTGATAAATACCTGGAAAAACCCAATGACTTAGAAGATCTTAGAAACTTAACTATTAAATAAATGGAAGGCAATAGAGAGATTCATGATACTATACCTAGTCACACCTGTAGCTCCTATAACCATCCACTAAAGTTGTGAAACGTTAATATAGGGAGTACAAAGCATCCTAAGATAGCTTCCATAGGATATTACTGGGATGAAAAAACTATGAATGAAGTACAAAACCTATTGCGGGAGTATGAGGACTTGTTCTTGAAAACATTCTCAGAACTGAAAGGTATAAAATGATCCATGGGAGAAATGAAAATTGAGTTAAAAACCAACTCAAAACCTGTGAAGCACAGACCATACCGCCTTAATCCTAAAATAAAGAGAAGGTCAAGAAGGAATTAGAACAAATTCTTGCGGCATGACTTATTTTCCTAATCAAAGAAGCAAATTGGATTAGCCCCATAGTTATATAGAGAAAGAAAGATACACAAGACATCCAAGTCTATGTGGACTACAAAAGTATGAATTTTGCATGTGTGCACGATCCATTTCCAACACCTTTCAGTGATGAAGTGTTAGATCAAGTTCTGGAAAAATAATCTTATTTGTTTACAGATGGATTCTCAGGATATCACCAAGTTAGAATTGTAGAGGAAGACAATAAGAAGACCAAATTCATAACTGAATGGGGGTCATTAGCATACAATGTAATTCCCTTTGGCTTAAAGAATTCCCCTGCAGTCTTCTCTCAGATCGTGATAACAACATTTTGACAGTATACATCCTATTAAAGGAACATGTAGGGATACTCTGGTTAATGTTTGATAGATGTCGCAAATTGCATATATGTCTGAAACTAAGAAAGTGCATCTTCTGCATACCACATGAAAATCTTCTAGGCCATATCGTATGTCGGGAAGGAGTCTTGGTAGACCCAGCTAAATTTGTGGTCATTCTGAACATGCCTCCACCTGCAAGTGATAAACTGTTTCTCTCTACACTTGGACATACATGATATTACCGCAGGTTCATCAAAATATATGCAACTATCACCGCACCTTTAGAAAAATTTCTAAAGAAATCCAAAATATTTTGGTGGACACCAGAATGTGACAAAGCGTTCATCATCCTAAAAACAAAACTAAGTACTGCACCTATCTTGATATTTCCTAATTTGGAAATTGAATTTCATGTACATGTGGATGCATCAGACATCGCCATGGGAGCCATTTTAGTGCAACCAGAGGAAGGAAATATGGACCACCCTATCTATTTTTCCAGTAAAAAACTTTCGTAAGCTGAACATAACTACAGAACCACTGAAAGGGAAGGTCTAGCTATGATTTATGCATTACAAATGTTTAGACAATACTTGTTAGGCTCTCATTTCAAGTTTTTTATTGACCACTCTATGTGGAAGTACCTAGTTAATAAAATAATACTTGAAGGAAGGATTTGCATGTGGCTACTACTCTTTCAAGAGTTTTCATTTGAAGTAATTGTCAAGCCTAGAAGATGTAATGTAGGTCTAGATCACCTTTCTATGTTGGAATCAAGGGAAAGTGATGGAGCATTGGATGATCATCTCCCATATGCAAACCTATTCTGAATTGAGGCCATCCCAGAGTATCTGGAGGATATTGTTGTCTTCCTTAGTACAGGGACCTGCCTAGAAACTTACTCCGCAAACCAAAAATGACATATGGTGGTTTGCGTAGTAGACTATCAACTAATTGTGGGACAAATTTAAAAATTGGGACTAGACAACATCCTTTGGAGATGTGTCTTGAACCATGAAAGGAAATATATCCTGTGGGAATGCCACAATGGAGTTGTGGGAGGACATGTTGGAGGTAAAGTTACCGCACAAAAGGTAATTCAAGATGGATTATGGTGGGGTATGTTATTTAAATATGCTAAAGAATATTCTAGATCTTGTGACACATGCCAAAGAGTAGGAAAGCAATAATGAAGAGATTAATTACCCCTTCATCCAATTTGAGCACTTAAGTCATTTGAGAAGTAGGTTGTTGACTTTATTGGACCAATCAACCTACCAACTAAGCATTCAAAGGCTAGATACATCATTACCGCAACAAATTACCTCACAATATGGGATAAAGTAGAAGAATTTCAAGATTGTTCGATAGATACAACTTCTAGATTTATATTTGAAAATGTCATTACTCGGTTTGGATGCTCTAGAATCCTAATCAGTGATCAAGGTAGTCACTTTATCAGTAGCAAAATTACAACATTGACAAAAAAATTCCTTATACAACACCATAAGAGTAGTCCCTACCATCCACACAATAACGGTACGGTGGAGGCATTCAATAAAATTATCGAAAGAGGAATGACAAAAGTATGTTGCACAAACATGGAAGACTGGGATGATAGAGTTTCAACAGTCTTGTGGGCTTACAGGACTACCACAAAGAAGCTACATAGGTATACCCCATTTCAATTGGTTTATGGGAAACAAGATTTTGTATCTTTAGAGTTTGTCACCCCTAGTCTCAATATATCACATGATACACACATGACAGATGACGAATCAATTGCGCAAATGACTGTAGATTTGGAGGAACTTGAGGAAGTGATATTTCTAGCAGATTTTCATCAGTCAATTGAGAAATCTAGAAAAAAATCTTGGCATGGCAGGCACATTAAGTTCAAAATATTTACATAAGGGGATAAGGTACTACTCTACTACAGTCGATATCAGAAGCATCCATGAAAGTTTCACATGCATTTGTTGGGTCCATTTATAGTTGTGGAAATCCGACACTCCGGTATAGTCAAGCTAGCGCAACTGGACGATATCCTTTGACCAGGTTGGGGGAATGGTTCCCGCCTGAAGCACTACATTTCTCATGGTTGAACCAACATAATGTTGCTACAGTCCAAGGGATATTTTACAGTAGTTATATTTTAATTTTCTGTAATTTATTTAATTCAATTAATAACGTCGGAGTGGTCATAGTGGCACAATGACATATGTTTTATTTTTTTTTCCCCTTCTGAGTGTTGCTTCTATGCTGAAACCCTTACTTGGCTGCCCAAGGTTGGAAGAGTCACACTTACATTAAATAAAGTCATTAAACATGATGAATACTCCCATTGTGGTTGGAGGGGAGTGAATCCAAATTGTATCACAACCCACGTGCCACCCGCATCCTATCCAATCATACCCTTTATGGTAGCTACAGTAACCCATCAAAACATTTTGTCAAGCCATAAAAGAATGATATGCATGGATGCCATCGATATCCCCACCAGGATTCTCAACCATTAAAATGGTAACCCCTCAGGTTGACCACATCCCTGTCAGTCCGTTCATTAACACCCATATCACCTTAGGGATTTTTACCCCATTATCAGTCCTGTCAAACGATGGAGCCTAAGATTGTGTTGTTGGCTTAATGATGAGTCTCTTTAGGAGTAATTACAGAGCTCTCCAGTTATCCTGTTTATAAGATCTTGCAAACCCACAGGAGAGAATTATTTTCTACCTCATATATCTTTTGTTTTGCGCTATCAACACCCTCATCTCATCTATGAAATCCTCCACTCCCCAGTCACGACCCCGACCCCAACTTAGCTAGTCTAATTTTCCAGTAATCCAAAGCCAACATGCTGAGAGTAACAAGAGGCTGAAGTTCGGCTTCGAAAGAAGAAATTCCAGATGAATACTGTGATCCTCGGGTCGAGGTCATGGGTGATGTCAAGGGAACAAACGAGCAAGTAAAACTCCTCGACCTTGTCCTGATGGACCAAGTATTGTTTCCTCAGATGAATATTAGTGTGTTCTAAGAATTGGCTCCAGATGCAATGGGAGGCATGCAGTTTGTTCCAAATCTAGACTTCATCAACCTGCTTAATTTCACCATCATGCACCTCAGGGATCTACCATTCTTCAGAACCACTTGTGAGGTTGCACGGTGCACCAAGTTTTTGATAAGTCGGGTGCACGTCAAGATATTATGTCTCGATAAGCAATATCCAATTCATGTAGAGAACATCTAAAAACTCACTGGAGTGTCCCTTGAGGGTGAAGATGTATCGAAAGGATTCCAAGGCCCAAGTAAGCATGGGAAAAAGAAGGTAGAAGTCAACATGTATGAGAAATTCCATACCCAGAGAGGCAGACACACAACCAAAATTAAGCTAATTTTACCAGAGACGATCTGGATAACTTGTTATGTGATCGCAAGTATTCGTACTATAAGTTCAAAGGTACTCTAGATTCTCTCTCAATAGTGAAATTTTGCGCAAATGGAGCAATGTTTAACTGGTGCAACTACTTACTAGAGGAGCTCCTCATTTCTTGTGAGGAAGCTCAAGAGAAAGGAGGAAATTTCACTTATGGATACTTTCTCATTGCATTTTCAATTTAGAAATGGTGGCCAACCACAGGAAGACATATGACACCTGCAGATAAGGGTCGCCTAGCAAAAATGTTCGAACCTTGGAATTCAAGGTTAGAATCAGAGACAATGGAGTTTAACAATGCAACCTTCCTAAATTGGTACAACCAACTCATAGACACAACTCAATAGTTGTGCATACCACTTAAATTTTAACACAAGGAACATAGCATTTACACTTTATACTTTTGTCTGGTTGAGGCATGCAAAGCCTACAGACTTCCACACAAGGTCTCTACCCTTCTATCTGGATGAAGAAGCCTTTGACAAAGAATTCATGTGATGGAATGGAATTAATCACAGCCCTTACAAGTCAGGTATGCATTACCTCTTGCCACTAGAGATTCTAAAGAAGAAGGGGAAGGAGGAACAAGTAGGGATGAGTTTCGGCGCAGTAGAGAAGAAGAAAAAATTTCAAACGCCGGTAAGTTAAAAAGAAGAAGAGGAAGAGAAACCACTGGAGCGGAAGAAGAGGACATTGCAAGTGTTTATGAAACTCCTATAACATGTCATCCTATAAGGTATGGATTTCAATGAGATCCTCTTTGTTTCATTTATAGGGGATGTTTCAGTAAAGATACCTTGAACAAGGGTTTCCTTTTCCAAAGTTATAAATCCGCAACCCATATCCACAGCTCTACCTCGCACCAGGGACGACACTCGTGCTTCCCAGACAGTGATTAAAATCATAGATGAACCTGATCCATATGAAATCATATACATGACCCTCATTACCGAGCAATCCCCATTTCCACCGCAAGACACCATTGTTCCCTCCTAAGCCACTTTTCCCGAATCAATGCAACTATAATTCCTTGAACCATTCGAGAACGTGGAAGAACCCATTACCTTGACTACTGCAGCCTTGAGCCAGCCAGACATTTTGGCTATAGACATCCCAATCAGTCTTCCCTCAACAAAAATTCAGCAACTAAAATTCCCACTACCTACTCCAATTCCACAAGTTCCAGTCACCCATAGTCCTCTCTCAAAAATCAGTGTTGAGATTCCAATTATCAAAAGAGAAAATCCATAATTTTTGCTACCTACAGAGACATGAACATAGTTGGTTTAGACAGAACCCCAAACACCATCAGGATAGAGAAAAACATCACTGAAGTAACAACTAGAGCCAATACTCTAGAATCCACAATAGTGTGTAGAGTTACTACAAATTTTCTTGGAAAAGACATAGGTTCTCCCTCTACTTCCAACAACTATGAAGACTAGGCCTGCACGGTAATTGCAAGGTCCATCACCAGAAGAATAAGAAGTGGAGACACCCTCAAAACACTCCATGGCTAGTGGACTACTGCTTCAAGATAGACTACCCCTCGACGCTACCCTTACATATGGTGATATCGCTCCCAACATCGCAACTAGTAGGCCTCATCAGAGCCTCTAACGATTAGTTAGAGCATAAGATCCAACAGGAAGAAAGGGAATATGGCTTCTGGAAGCAAGAAGGACTAATGGCACAAACATAAATAACCTAGGAGGAGAAATTGAATATTAAGAAGACCATAAAGTTGAAAAAGTAAAGGAAAAATTAACAGAGGCCTAGACTACATTCAGAAAGACAACGTCCCAGCTGCCAGAATCCAGTGCAACAGATGGGCTAGCCAAGAAGATTGAATTTGTTCAGGTCACCTAGAATGAACTGACCGCAAGAGATGAAAATCTTGAAGCGTAGTTGTGAGAAACTAAACTAGAAGTTGAATTACAACCCCAAAAGATAAAGGAACAGTTGGAAAAGGTTGTTTTGGAAGGAAACAATGCCATAATAACATTGCAAAAAAATACTGTGGAGTGCACTACAATTTTCAAAGAGATCAATGATTGGATGGGAGTCATCTCACGGTACAAACAAACACTGGAGGAATTGCACTCAAATATCCAATCCCTGAATGATGAAGAAACCAAATCCCTAGATCCACTGGAACAAAAAAACAAAATTTGGTGAAATTAAACAAGTCGATAATGATTTGAATGCATTTTTTTAATCTCACACAGTGGCAAAGAAATAACTCCGAGAGTTTCGACCAGTTGTCCAAGCCACCTACCTACAAATGCATAAAGTGGATGCTATCACTAACTCAGAATGGAATTCCCTTGTTGCATCCAAACTAGAGGAGTTCACCATAGATGCAACCCATCAGTTTGTTGTGGAAGCTTCAATGATTTCCAAGAAGTAACAGGACAAAGTTGAGAAATTCTAGGATGTTAGGAAGAAAGACCTAGAACTGGTACCTAAATTGGACCCTTCGTTTGAAGAAGCTAAAGTAGAAACAATCCAATATGGAAGTGGAAGCAACCTGGAACTAGAAGTCAAGGATAAATAATAAGCCAACCGAGAGACCATGGAAGAGATAAAGACTTGACTTAGGGCAAGTCAAGGATTGTGGTCGGAGCCCGTTGAGCACTTCATTTTGATAAACATAAGTTGTGCAAGCTATTTTGGAATTAGAAAGATGACCAAAGGAAGGAACATAAATAAAAAAAAAGAATCTGAAACAAGAAACAATTAGAAAACAAAATAGTTGGAAGGACAAGACAACACTAGTCTTGGGAGAAAGAGGTTGTAATTGAACCAAGAAGAAGAAAGAACTCTTGGGTTCTCAACCAACAAGCCTGGATCAGATTATACATATAAGGGATCAATATGATTGTAAATGGTTTTTGGGGTTTGCTAGTGTTGCTAGAGTCATTATAGTTACTGTTATTGTTGTTATTAGCTAAGTCATGAGTTCTGGATTAGAAACCAGACTAATAATGTAATAGAGTCATGTAGTACTATAGTGTTGGAAAGAGAAAGGGACTAAGATAGCCTTTTCTCATAGTAGTAAAAAGCATTTTCTGATTGTCTTTGGAATGACCAACTGTGTCTGAGACTCAAGCTGATATTGTAATTTGAGAAGAAAACGTGTTATGTGATAATACAGTGGGAGACCCAAATTTTCTTGAAAATATATTGTGTACTTAGTCTTCTGAATATATTGAATTCTATGTTATCTTTTATGTCTAATATTCTTAAATGGTTATAGTTTACATGATAATGTCATCACAACTCTGTTTTTCCCATTCTCAGTCAGGAAATGTTTAGGACTGAAACAAGTTTAAACTACCTTGCATATGAATGATATGAATCTTGTTACTTTGGAGGTTTTTCTAAGTATTCTCCTTACCCTTCCCAATCCCATTCATTTTGGTTGCGCTTCAAGTGAGACTTCTTCCCTCCTGGGAAGATTAAAATTACAATGCACTAGACTACATTGGTACCTTTTGCTGGTAACTTGAGAATGACCATGGTCTAATCACTTTTGTGCCAACAATCATAGCCTGTGAAAAACACATAACAGAGTGAGCACCCGACCCAGAGTCTTCATCCTGATTCCAAAATGATGTGATTCTAGACATGTGAATAAATGACTTGATGTCAAACATGGTAGAAACCACTTGATTATCGATCATTGAGGTATACCATTAAGAAGTGCGATGAAAATCACCAATGACAACAATGATTCCCAAGGTAACTTTAGTACATTCCAACAAATGTGAATAAATGAGATGAGGTCAAACATTTGTGGAATCATCCGATTAGAGGTCAATGGTGTAAACCTACTGTTGGAAGCGAGGAGGCCTACCATTGAGGCATGCAGGTTCCAAGGTACTAACTAGTTTCTAAGTCTAATTCCTAGATAATGTGTTGAAGTTGACATGAACATAATTGTTGAAGGAGGGCCATGATGTACCCTCCATCATTGACTTGAAACTGACACATGAAAGTGATGTGATATGTTGGATAAAATGAGTATAGACTGACACAAGTATGCAAGATGGTAATACTGTAGATGGTTGGTTTGAAATGAAACTTTCCTTGAACATTGTGAGGCATGACAAATGACTTGGAAACATTAACTCGATGAGTACCAAGAATAGAATGTGACGATGATAAGAGCACTCTTCGATTGGGATGAAAAAGTATAATGAAACATGGAATTGGAATGACTCAGAGACAAACAGATTACCTAACTGTAAGGCAAGATACAAATAGGTGTCATGTTCAAGGGTGACAACAATAACTGCCATTATGGATTCCAAAAAATTAACCCATTTTTTTCAATTCCCCCCTCACCATGATTGGTGAGTACCTATTTTTTTTTTAACGAGATTGAGGAGGGTAACATATGATTGGTATAGCTCATCTTCGATGAGTCCCTTGACATATGTTTAAAAAACCCAAAAAGCGAGGGGTTCAGTCCCGTATGGGTCCTGAGGATTGGTCCCACATAGATCCTTCAATGCAAAATTTTATGAGCCCAAAGAAGGTAAAATTGATGTTTTTTTCACGTTTATAGAGTCTAAAAAGAACTTAAAGACAACTCCATGGGTGAATTTTTTGTGAATTTAGTCCCCGAAGCCTAAAAAGTGTAAAACAATTCAAGGGAGAGCTCTTCTAGTCATGCTTGACTAGAGTATTCATTTTTTGTAATTAGTTTTATGAGTCCGAAAAATGGTTAAAATACCACTTGAAAGATTCCCTTTCAAACATTTTAAGAAGTGTGAAAGGAAGCAATATTACTCAAAAATATTTTCATGTTTAGGGATTCTGAAAATATATTAAAGGAAACTCCAAAGAGTTCCTTTTTAATATAAATTTTACGAGTCCAAAAAAGAGATAAAAGTATACTCGGTAACCTATTCTCATGTATTAACAAGAACGAAAAAGAACAAATACTGAGCTTGGTAACCTATTCTCATGTATTTATGAGCATGAGAAAGAAAAAATATTAATATCCTTCTATAAAATACTACCACGTTACGATGGGAACGATCCCCAAGAGAGGATCACTCCTAGAAACATGTCTCTCTAGAGGCATTTTCCCCCCAACATGTGTGGTAGAAGCTAGTGTCTTTGCTCCAACATGATTTCCAAAGGCTGGATACCTACCCCCCAAGCATAATTTACTCCGTTGACTCTTTTGATTTCCTCGTTTAGGTGTCTCACCACTAATAGGAATATTGTCACTAGGCAGAGGAAAAAAAGGTTCAAATGTTCAATCTAGAGGAAGAATCGATCCGAATGGAGGGGGGTATATTTCATTTTTTAACAAGCTTGATAGAGACAATGAACTATGCTCATAAGCATTTGTTTAAATTTTTAATGATCTTGATAGAGGAAAAGAACTATGATCGTAAAGACCAGGTACTACCAAAGGATCAAGTGATTATAGGGATTGTTGCACCTGTCAAGTCGAAATCATATTTAACATGGAAACCTGCGGGGTGTCAGGATGAGCAAAAGGAAAAATCACCATGAGCGAGGAATACTTAAGGATACCTACTCCTAGACTTTCATACCTAAGATGGGAACCTAGAAAAGGGACATTATTTGCTGCATAATTGTGGATATCTGGAGTGCAATAGTAAAGTTGGTTAATAGTGACAATTTTCCCTTGATGGGGAAATTGTAAAATATGAAACACTGAAGATGCGACGACAGTCATCGCATAGAACCAACCATGAACAAGTAACAAATTGTAATATAGGGGTGTGTCAACCACTTTGATATCGATCGAAATGGTTTTACCATTCAATGTCACAACAAAAGACTGCAAGAGTCTGTGAGGTTGGAAACCACAACCATCAAACGTTTTGAGGGTGGTCGGAGACTGGTTAAGTTTAGGAGAACCAATGGATTTCCAACATGGAACATACATGAAATAGGTGGATGATCCTTCATCCAAAGCAGTGTGATGGATGTTCTTTCCACAAACCAATATTTTGTTAGAAAAAAAGGACCGTGGAGCAATAAAATAAAACAAATGCGGAAACAAAACATAGAAGATACACAATACAATAGAGACATAGATTTACGTGGTTCACCCAGTGTGGGCTACATCCACTAGAGAAATTTCCAGGTCCTTCCTTTATTATTATCCAGCATATGAAGGGATACAACCTACAACAAACCCGCTGTAACTTCCTCTTCTTTCTCTCACAATCTCCTATGTCAGAATACAATATTCACGATCAACCAAAGCCACAATACATTTTCCTCATAAAAGAGGGTTGCCTTCTAGGGAAAAAAACCCTAACATAATCTCTACCATTAGATCTGCGACCTTATAATGAATGGTCCAGATTTACAATGAAATTACAATATACATTTACAAGGCAATTTTTCCTTCGGGGGCTTCGCCCCCGAACCCCCACTGGGGGCCCGCTTGCCCCTAGACCCTCCATCCAAGGGGATAGCCCCTTGGGACCCCGTAGAGGGGCTACCCCCCTCTGCACTCCCCCACATGGAAGAGTGTACATACTTCTAGGGTTTAAATACTTCATGGGGTATAAACACGGCTGAAAGCAAAGGACCTCCGAATCAGGAAGATAATTAGGCTCCACAACCAACAATCTCCCACTTGGAGACTTATCTCAACAAATCCACTGCTGTTGTATATGCTGGACTCTGAACCTTATTGGACCTGGCAAATTTCTCATCTTCATATTCATTCTTGAAGACCAACTGAAACTGAGCAAGAACTCAGTTTCTCCCTGGTTACTCCCTTTGTTAACATGTCTACAGGATTTTGGCTAGTGTGTATCTTTTCCAACTTCAAATGTCCATCTTCCAAGGTGGATCGTATGAAGTGGTACCTCAACCTTATATTCTTAGTCTTCAAATGGAAGGTTGAGTTCTTTGCAAGGTGAATGGCACTCTGACTGTCAGAGTACAACGTATTGTTCTCTTGATTCTTTCCCGATTCCTCCATAAACCTCTGTAACCAAATCATCTCTTTACTAGCCTTTGTAGCAACAACATACTCTGCCTCTGTTGTTGAAAGTGAAACAACCTTTTGCAGTTTCGAAATCCAACTTACTGATGTTCCACCTATAGTAAAAACATACCTCGTGGTACTCCTCCTGCTGTCTTTATCACCTGCCATATCTAAATCAAGATATCCCTGTAGAAAAGTGTTTGAACCTACAAAACATAATGCATGAGT
>JASDQU010032092.1:0-22181 GCA_032191745.1 Picea mariana | reverse complement strand
AACCGTATTAAATTCATTTAAATGATCTGCAACAGACCCACCTTTTGACATCTTCATATTAAATAATCTCTTCATTAGAAATACCTTATTGGACGTCGAGGGTTTTTCATACAATTTGGCCAACACGTCCATCAAACCCTTCGTTGTCTTTTCTTTCAAGATATTGAAAGCCACCGATGTTGCCAGGCTTAGCCGTATCGTTCCTAGAGCCTTTCTGTCAAGAATCTCCCATTCTTTGTCCTTCATGGCCTTAGGATTCTTTGCTACTCCGTTCAATGGTAGGAATAGATCCTTATAATATACATAATCTTCCATCTGCATCTTCCATAACTGGTAGTTTTGGTCGTTAAATTTCTCGACCCTAAACTTTCCATCTTCCGACATTGCTCCCACTCAAACTAGGAACCCTCTTTTCCTGCGAGTTACCTTACGCTCTGATACCAGTTGTTAGAAAAGTAGGACTGCGGAGCAATAAAATAAAACAAACGCAGAAATAAAACACAGAAGATACACAATACAAGAGAGACACAGATTTACGTGATTCACCCAGTGTGGGCTATGTCCACGAGATAAATTGCCAGGTCCTTTCTTTATTATTATCCAACAAAATGAAGGGATACAACCTACAACAAAACCCACTGTAATTTCCTCTTCTTTCTCTCATAGTCTCTTGTCTCAGAATACAATACTTGCCAACCTACATAGCCGCAATACATTTCCCTCATAAAAGAGGGTTTCCTTCTAGGGAAAAAAACCCTAACATAATCTCTATTGTAAGATGTGTGACCTTATAATGAACGGTCCATATTTACAATGAAATTACAATATACTTTTACAAGGCAATTTTTTCTTCGGGGGCTTCACCCTTGAACCCCGCAGAGGGGGTACCCCCCCTCTGCACTCCCCCATGTGGAAGAGTGTACATACTTCTGGGGTGTAAATACTTCATGGGGTATAAACATGGCTGAAAGTAAAAGACCTCTAAATCAGGAAGATAATCAAGCTCCACAACCAACAGATGGATGGTTTGAAGTGAAACTTCCCTTGAACATTATGAAGCACGACAACTAACTTGGAAGCATTGAATCGATGAGTACCAAGAACATAATGTGGTGGAAAATAATAACACTCCTCAACTGGATGAAAAAGTATGGAAACACATGGAATTGGTATGAATCCGAGACACACGGGTTACCAACTGTAAGTTGAGACACAAACAGGTTCCATGTTCAATGGAAGCAATAATTTCCATAAAGGATTCCAAAAGACTTGACCCACTTCAGTTTTTCCCCCATCCAGATAGATGAGTACCTCTTTATTTTTGAACGAGCTCGAAGAGGAAAACAGATGATCGGTATATATCATATTTCGAATGATTCCCTATACATATGTTTAATGAACCTGAAGAAGGAGGGGTTCGGTCCCATATGGGTCCTGGAGATTGGAATCATAGAGGTCCTTTGATGCATAGTTTTATGTGTTGAAAAGTCAACAAGAAATGTGTGTCTAATTTATTTTTCCCTTAAATATATAGGACAATAAATATTAATATACTATCTCATAATTACTTGAAAATAGTTATCTGAAATGGAAAATCAGTTAGCTATAGGAAATTCGAGTTCAAAGGTCAACTGGTGGGACATGGAAGTCAAATTGGTTGTAACTAAGTGACTTGAAGTTGTAACAGAGTTATAAGTGTAGTTATTTTAGTTGTGACGTGGTTTAACTCAGTTAAGTGAGTTAAGCTCAGTTGTACTAGTTGTAAATAAACTTACACTAGTGAGATTTCAATGAATTAATTATTAATTAATTCACAATCAATGATCTCACATGCAACTGAAGATTTACCACTGTTAACTACATGCATGTCAGATCCAGTGGAGACCCAGTTGAGATAATAGGTGAAAGGGATGGTTTGGATATCAGCTGTGATTTGAGTGAAGTGCACTCATGCAATCACACACATAGTGGATGTGCCCATGAGCAATGCACAACCTAGGAAAGAGGCATTCAAATCATTTTGCAGGTTTTCCATTGCAGGGATTGCATAGAGGAGGTAGGCTATCTGGAAGCAGTAAATTGGCACATGAATTTGTCAATTTTTGTATGATAGTGTGAGACGATTGCATATTGTACTAAGATCTCTTGGATTAGATTTTTTTTATGAGATTTTTTCATGATCCATGATATATACATAATATATGATAGTGTGGTTTTTAGCTTTATGCTTTCCCAGTAAAACATATGTGTTATGTGTGATTGATCTTTCTTCTTGATATTGCAATTGGTGATGGTGTTTTAAATTCCGCAAGATTTATAGTAGAAGCGATTATGTATTTAACAGTGGCATATAATTGTTAGATCAGGAGAATCTAGGAAATACATAATTTGTATTAAAATTTCTACATGGTATCAGAGCATAGGAAATTGCAGAAGCTGAGTTTGTGATTGGATAGAATTTGAATTTGTAGAAAGACTTTCTTGGTGCTACAATTGATTCAAGATCGAAATGGCTTCAAATGGATTGAGGTTAGAGTATGCACTTGAGGGTATCTCAAAGTACATTTCTTGGAAGGACAGGATGGAGGCAGTACTCGAAGACAATGGATTGAAGAAATTCATTGACATAGATGTTCCTAAGCCAGATGCTTCAGACGCTGCAAATCTTGATGCATGGCAAAAGAAAGTGGCAAAGGCAAGGAGGATCCTATTGGAGGGAGTACAAGACCACATTGTCTCAAGCCTCCATGGGAAAGTCACACCATATGAAATGTGGAAGACTTTGATGGATATATTCCAAAACATCAGCGACCATAGGAAATTGGCGCTCAAAGATAAATTCAGGAAGATCAATATGGAGAAGGGCGACTCCATTCCAAAATATCTCACGAAGTTTTTCCAATGTCGAAATGAGTTGGGGAGTGTGGGAATACCAGTCGTTGATGATGATTTGGTGAGCTTGGCTCTCCTAGGACTTCCCAAGAGTTGGCACAGTTATCAAGACTTTGTCAATGGAAGGGAAAACTTGCTAGATTGGGAACGACTATGGTCGGATTTGGTGTAGGAGGAGTTTAGGCGGAACACTAGAGATGGATATTCATCAAAGCATGATGATGAAGAGGATTTTTCTTTGGCTACTAAGGCAAGGAAAGGGAAGGGGAAGAAATTCCATTCAAAATCTGAGTCTAAAGGCAAGAAGCTAGATTTTTCCAAAGTGAAGTGTTTTCACTGTGACAAACATGGGCATCTCGCTACTAACTATCTGCAGAAGAAGAGGAACAAGAAGGCTGTTGGAGCTGTAGTTGGTGAGGCCCTTGCCTCACAATTTGAACTTGACTTCTCCTTGATCGCATGCATGGCGTCAAGTGCATTGGGATCGGTGTGGTATTTGGATAGTGGAGCTTCCTTCCACATGACGGGAGATAAGGAGATTTTCAGTGACTTGGAGGAGAGAGATCTCAAAATGCATATAGATATGGGTGATGATGGATGATACAGTGCGACTGGAATTGGTACCATTTCCTTTCAGAGGAAGTCAAGTAAAACATTTCAATTGAAATATGTTATGCATGTTCCAAGTCTGAAGAAAAACTTGGTATCAGTCGCAATGTTGGAGGACATAGGCTATGACGTTGTTTTCAGTGATGGAAAAGCCTTCCTGTGACATAAAAAATGGGTAAAGTCAAGATGATAGGGATTTGAGTTAAGAATCTATACAAGATGGAGGTATATGGTTGCGCTTCCATGATGGGCAAGGCACAAAAAGTTCTGAGTTGGGATGAGGGCGAATTTTGGCACATGAGACTAGGCCATCTTCATAATGGAGCCTTGAAAATCATGCAACAAATATCTAGTGGAATTCCAATGGGAAAACTTGCTCAGTTAGATCAGTGCAAGGGTTTCACCATGGGGAAGTATGTAAATTCCACCTTTCATGAAAAGGAGAACCGTGCTTTGGTGATCCTGGAGAGAATTCACACAGACATGTGTGGACCATTCTCGGTTGCTTCAACAACAAAACATAAGTCTTATGTTATTTTTGTTGATGAATTTTCTCGTAAATGCTGGATCTTATTCATGCAGAAGAAGGATCAAACATTCTCAAAGTTCTGTGAGTTTAAAGCATTGGTGGAGAAAGAGTCGGGGAAGGAAGTGAAGGATCCGATGAGCGATAATGGTGGAGAATACATCTCTAATGAATTCAAAGACTTCTGTAGCAAAGAAGGAATTCAAAGAGAACTGATAGCGCCTCATAACCCACAACAAAATGGGGTCACGGAGAGGAAGAACAGAACGATCGTGGGTGCAACACGAGTGATGTTGCATGATCAGGGCCTACCAATGCATTTGTGGGTGGAAGCATGCAACACTGTGGTTGATGTGAAAAACTGTTGTCATCATAGGGTACTTGGCATGAGTACACCTGAAGAATATTTCATTGGTAAGAAACCTGATGTTTCTCATTTTAAGATTTTTGGCTCATCCGTTTATGTGCATGTGACCAAGGATGCTAGGAAGAAGCTAGAACAGACTGTTGAAGTTGGGATATTTGTGGGGTACAAAGAAACACCCCATAATTATCATGTGTATTTACCTAAAAGTAAGATGACTGTTATGCGATGGGATGTAAACTTTGATGAGGGGAAAGCCATGCAGTTTTCGCTTGGGAGGGAGCTAGAGTTGCATGCGGAGGAGGAACTGTTGGTTCCCAAAGATGAGTTTGAAGATGTGGATCAGCCACGTGAGGAGTTTTATGGAGTGGAGGAAGACACTCATGTAGATCCATCCATTAGAAATGGCAGAAAGTGCACCATGAAAGCTGATAGATTGAGAGACTAGATGCTTCATAGAATGTAGGAGCCCCTACTTCACAACAATAACAGATACAGTCTCCTGATCAATTTACTGGATACATGGCTCTCATGATAAAATGTATTGTGATTGAGCCATATTCCTTTCATGAAGCAGTGCAGGATCCCACTTGGGTTGATGCTATGGTAGAGGAATATGAATCCGTTGTCAAAAGCAGTGCATGGGAAATTGTCCCAAGACCGGTCGACAAATCAGTGGTAGGTTCGAGATGGATCTACAAGGTAAGGCAAGATGTTGATGGGAGTGTGGAGAAATACAAGGCTAGGTTTGTGGTCTGGGGATTCTCACAGATCGAGGGGATAGATTATGATGAGACCTTTGCACCTGTCGCAAGATAATCTTCCATAAAATCCATCTTTTCACTCTCAAAAAAGATGGGCTGGCGCATTCATCATATGGATGTAAAAACTGCATTTCTCAATGGGATCATTGAGGAAGAAGTGTACATTGAGTAGCCATAAGGTTTTGAGACCTTTGACAGGGAGTCACATGTGTGAAAACTCAAGAGAGAGTTGTATGGGTTGAAGCAAGCACCCAATGCTTGGTACACTCAGATAGACAACTATTTCACCGGACTTGGCTTCACCAAAAGTGAAGCGGATGAAAACCTATACCAAATTGTGGTGGAGGGTAAGATTTTAATCATTGTTCTTTATGTTGATGATTTAATATTGAATGATGATGAGTAACTGATACACTCATGCAAGGAGGACCTTGTAAAGGAGTTCGAGATGAAGGATTTGGGCCTCCTTCATTATTTCCTTGGATTGGAAATATGGCAACAAGATGGTGAAATTTTTGTGTCTCAAGGCAAGTATGCAAGAGAGATACTGGGTAAGTTTCACATGGAGGGATGCAAACCCATGGATACTTCTCTTCCAAGAAACTGGAGGAAAGAGGATGCTACTTCTGGATAGGTAGTGGATGCTACTTTCTATTGACAGTTAGTGGGTTCGCTAATGTATCTAGTGAAAACGAGACTGAACATTTTCTATGCGGTTAACCAGCTAAGTCAAGCAATGGTTAAGCCTACCAAGATCTTTTGGAAGGAGAGTAAGCATGTCCTGAGATACTTGAGGGGAACATCTGAGTATGGCTTATGGTACAAATAGATGGATGAGGTGAAGTTGCATGGCTTCACAGATGTAGATTGAACGGGCATCCCAATGAAAAGAAAGAGCACATCAGGGGGGGTATTTAGTATCGGATCTAGAGTTGTTTCTTGGTATAGCAAGAAACAAAGATCCATGGCACTCAGTTCAATGGAAGAAGAATACATGGCAGCGAGGCAAGATGCATGTGAGGCTATCTGGATGAGAAAGACCTTGGTTGGTTTGTTTCATTCTTATTTAGATATGACAGTGATTCATTCTGATAATCAGAGTTGCATTAAACTCTCGATTAATCATGTTTTTCATGATAGATCTAAGCATATAGATATCCAGTATCATTATCTCAGAGATTGTGTGCAGCAGAAGATCATGCTATTTCATTACATTCTTACAGAATATTAGGATGCAGACATTCTGACGAAGGCGCTCGACAGAAGAAAATTCTAATACCATAGAGACATGATTGGGGTGAAGGATAATCTCTTTCTTGTTGAGAGGGAGTGTTGAAAAGTCAACAAGAAATGTGTGTCTAATTTATTTTTCCCTTAAATAAATTGGACAATAAATATTAATATATTATCTCATAATTACTTGAAAATAGTTAACTGAAATGGAAAATCAGTTAGATGTAGGAAATTCGAGTTCAAAGGTTGACTGGTGGGACATGGAAGTTGAATTAGTTGTAACTAAGTGACTTGAAGTTGTAACAGAGTTATAAGTGTAGTTATGTGAGTTGTGAAGTAGTTTAACTCAGTTAAGTGAGTTAATCTCAGTTGTACTAATTGTAACTAAACTTACACTAGTGAGAGTTCAGTGAATTCATTATTAATTAATTCACAATCAGCAATCTCAAATGAAACTAAAGATTTACCACTATTAACTACATGCATGTTAGATCCAGTGGAGACCCAGTTGAGATAACAGGTGAAAGGGATAGTTTGGCTATCAATTGTGATTTGAGTGAAGTGCACTCATGAAATCACACACACAGTGGATGTGCCCATGAGCAATGCATAGCCTAGGAAAGAGGCATTCAAATCATTTTGCAGGTTTTACATTGCAGGGATTGCGCAGAGGAGGCAAGTTGTCTGGAAGCAGTAAATTGGCACATAAATTTGTCAATTTTTGTATGACAGTGTGAGACGATTGTATATTGTATTGAGAGCTCTTGGATTAGAGTTTTGTATGAGATTGTTTCATGATCCATGATATATACATAATATATGATAGTGGTGTTTTTGGCTTTATGCTTTCCCGGTAAAACATCTGTGTTATGTGTTATTGATCTTTCTTCTTGATATTGCAATTGGAGATGGTGTTTTAAATTCCACAAGATTTATAGTAGAAGCAATTTTGTATTTAACAATGGCATATAATTGTTAGATCAGGAGAATCCAGGCAATGCATAATTTTTATCAAAATTTCTACATTATGAGCCCAAAGAAGGTAAAATCGGTAGTTTTTCATGTTTAGAAAGTCTGAAAAAAACTTAAAGATGATCCCATGGATCACTTTTTTGTAAATTTACTCTCCAAAACCTAAAAAAAGTGTAAAACAATACAGGGGAGAAATATTATAATCATGATTGATTAGATTAGTCCTTTTCCATAATTAGTCTTGTGAGGCTGAAAAAGAGATAAACTACCACTCGAAAGACTCCCTTTCAAACCTTTTAACGAGTGTCAAAGGAAGCAAGATCAATCAAAAATATTTTCATGCTTAGGGAGTCTAAAAAGAGTTTAAAGGAAACTCCGTACCCTATTCTCATGTATTAATGAGCATGAGAAAGAACAAAGACTGAGATAAAAAATTCTCAACGTAATGTCCAAAGGTTTCAAATGGGACCCATGGATAGTTGGTACTTTTCCCCTAGTTGCGTGATGGAAGCTAGTGGATTTGCTCCAACATGATGTCTAGAGGCTAGAGATCTACTCCCCCAAGCTTTTTTTCATCCACCAACACTGAAGTTGTAGTCGATTTCTGTACCATATGGAGAAAAAGGGTCAACAGACAAAGCTGGATGAAAGGAAGGTTAATTTACAAGATCTAGTGAAAGACTCGACTCAATGGGAGAGGAGATTGTTTCATTTTTTAATCATATTGACGCAGGAAAATAACTATGCTTGAACTCTTTGTTGTATTCCTAGACCTCTGTTTCATTTTTTAGTGAGCTTGTTACAGAGACGAGAACTTTTCTTGAGGCCCTCTGTTTCATTTTTTAATGAGCTTGACACAAAAACATGAACTTTGATTGAAACTGGTTTCATTTTTTATCGAGCCTGAAATAAGAAAATAAACTATGCTCAAAGATCTCTACTTGATCATGGATTCCAATAGGAAACTTCTTTGGAAAGAATACATGTCAAGGGACAAACCTTAATCATGGCTTCCAAGAGATCTTTGCTATATGGAAAAAATACACTTTGGAAGGAATCTATGTCGAGGGCCACGATAGGGGTAGGGAGATCAGGCTCTGATAGCCCTATCAAATAAATCACCATGTCAACTATTGGATCTAAATCAGAAGAAGGGAGATATTCCTTCTCATTCAGAGTTGAATGCATGGGGAAGGTTTCCACATAATTGACCTACAGTGGTGAGGATGTTGCTGGCATGCAAGGAACGTTCAGGGAATTTGGATGGTTGAACGTCATATGAGGGCCAATGAATGAAAGTTGGTCTATGGTCACCATGTTTCCATTGTGAGGGAAAGACATCAAATGGAAGACCGTGGACACAAAAACCTTCATAGCATAAACATAGTCTCGCCCAAGGGGTAACTTAAAATCCAAGGGTTCGTGGAATACCATCACATCAATAAAGACATTTTTCCCTCCCGAAGTAATAGGAAACTGAGGAAGGATCTCTAAAGGTTGACTAGACCTTCTGTTAAAATCCAATAGATTCGGAGTCATATATGCAAGCGAACGAGAACCTAAAGATTTCCAAGCAATGGAGGATAAGATACTGACCAATGCACCCTCATCGAAAATAGTATAAGGAACATCCCTACCACAAACCTGAACAATGATTTAGAAATATATATGGGAAGGGATATGAGATTTCGAAAGTGCACCCCAATCCAAAAGAATGGCCTCTTTACTTGGAGGGGGTTTCATTGGGATGGGTGAAGTGCCCCCTAGTCCAGAAGAATCTATAGAAACATGAAATACCTGAGTGACATTCTCACTCTTCCTAGGAGGAGTGGGATTGACCAAGGGTGGTATTAGATTGACCACTTTAACTTCACTCTCCAAGGGGAGAGTGGGATTGATCGAAGTTGAAATCAGACCAATCATTTGATTGACCAAATCAACTGATGATTGAATCAGATGGATAACTTGATCAACCAGATTGACCAGTTCATAAACCAATGCAATATTGGGAGAGATTTTATGGTAATATGTTGGAATTTGTTGTTGTACATAAACATTATTTTCCAACATATATGAGGCTTCATCCATGCGAGGATAAAGGTAGGTGCAATGCATCTCCTTACATAGAAAGCAAGAAAATTTGGCTTAACCCTTCTTAATTCCAACTTGATTATCACTAGTTGATGCATTTTCACCAACATGAACTGCAACAGCTAACGATGCAGGTTGATGACCCTGAGACCACACTTCTACAACCTCGGGAATACCAGGTAAATCCTTAATAAGGTGGTCACCCTTACAAATCCTGCAAGGAAATTTGGGTTTGTGATTTATCTTGGTGGAATTTTAAACATTATCAACTCTCCCAGCATGATGAACAATAGCTGTTTGATCACTTCCAACATGTCCTTCAGTGGTTGGAAGCCCCCCCCCCCTAGCTTATTTTTCTTCTTCTTAATCTTCCTTTTCTTGTTCATCTTATCTACATGGTTAATAGTTGTAGAGATTTCATTGGGCGGAGAGGAAGAATAAGAAGAAGAACCTACATGTGAAGAAGATAGAGGATCAACATGAGGTTGATGGTCCTGGGGTGGATTACTTACATACAAAGAAGTGGGAGAATTTACATTCACTGGAGTGGAAAAAAACTAGACCGGTAACCCAATAGTGAGTCTAGGAAGAGTCGAAGTAGAGATGTAAGGAGGACCAACGTGTTCCACAAAAGGAGAAAAAAACGGTATCCTGGGAAAAGGGGTCCCTTCGTTGGTAGTTCTTCAAACTGAAGCCATATACACATACTCAATCCTAAGGTTTTCTAGGGAAAAAAAACCAACACACTAAAACATCTAAGAAGAAAACCAATCAAACAAACCTTTTCACAGTGAAGTGCTAGTTGGTGGTGAAATCCAACATCACGGGATCAAATTGAGAAGGGGATGGGATCAAGTGTGTGGATCAATTCTGTTGGCAACCTTATTAATGGACATACAGCTTGTTGCAAGTTCCCTCATGGTCTATCCATGGGTTACCCTCCAAGGAGCCCGAGTGAGTTTGACCAACATTTGAACCAGGTACAACAAAGACTCCTCTTCGCTGTCACCTTTTGTATGAAACCTAAATAAAAAGGCCACAAAGGTTACCAACTCTCAGTCATCCTTCGTGCAAATATAGTCGATAGTTGGGATCGAACATATGGGAAAGATATCAAAGTATAAATCTCTTCAAGAGAACTGAAGACACGAGGACCGATAGACTCTAGAGGACCTCGAATGGATTCAGGATACACGAAGATCTGAGACCAAATGAAAACAACCGATTCTCAAAAATAACCCCCAGTATACGATCATTCCTCTACAACTGGTTAAGCCTCAGAGGGGTAATCTCCACTGCTCTCCCGCACCTAACCTCGTGTTTAACCCCTATGTGAGAGGGGCGTCCCGGATATGCTTATAAATGTTTTTTGATTTACTCTCCCTATAGAAGGATTCTATGTTTTTTTATGTCTTTATAAAATTATTCTTAGCACCTATTCCAAATCCCTACACTTAAGCTAATGTTGGTTTGTAGAGGCCTAGAAAGAAAAAAATCTAGATATATTTTAATTAGCGGTTTAATTATTAGTATGTTGTTTACTCAAGGGTATGGAAACGAAACTGATGATGATTGTGACTTCAAATCCAAAATACTGCAACATAATGAGATTCAAAGGCTTCTGTTCGATGAAATCTACCTATGAAAAGGAGAAGAGTATTTTTCAATTCCCAAATGCACAAACCTAATGTAGTTTACCACCCAAAACTTTGAATGCAATCAATTTCAGTTCGTTTGATTATAAGTGCAATGAACCTAAATCAAATGAAAGTTCTTTACACTTCCTTACTTTCAATGCAATAATCTGATGCAGATACAAAGGAATCTAAAGAAAAAAGATCGAACAAGAAATGCACTCAAAATAGTGACAAGACTCAAAGAAAGCAAACAATGAAAAAGAGGAAGAGGAAATCAGTCAACAATCCTTAAAGATGAACATCAAGAAAGAAGTATTCAAGCTAGGTTGTCGCAAGAAAAATAATCTCAATCATTCAAAAGAATAATATGTTCTAAATAATATTGAACAAAAACTCAAGACAAATCAAATCTTTGCAGACTCTTCCAATCAATCAGATAATCGAAAGATCATGAGACAAAGATCAAACTAGTGAAAATCAAGGTGAACCAATATTTCAATGTAGAAGAGGTTTTCAAGCAAGGTGAACCAATATCCTCAATCCAAACAAATTCAAAGACAATCATGAGTCTCTCGGAAAAAATCCCCTCAAGATCAGACTAAGAAAGAGCAAGTAGAAGGAAGAAAAAAGGACAAAACAAGGGGACTAGCCCCCTTGTTCTCAAGCATACAGAGTGGAGTGTCACTCCCTATAGAGACACTAGGGAGCGTCGGTATGATAGTGGCGCCATGGTGCTAACTCTACGAGAGTGCCACCCTTATGAAAAGTTCAGAAAATTTCTCAAAAAGGATAAAAACTAAAAAAATCCAATCAATGAGTTTGTGATATCTTCAATGAGGAAGAGAGAAGGGGAAGTATATCATATTCAAGCATAAACAAATATCTAATGATAGGAAAAGGCTTAATATGATCCAAGGAAATAATATTCAAAGTCCCTCCCCGGTGGAGTCACTAATTTCTATTACATAATGTTTTGTCTGTGGATAGATGAAACCTCCTTTGGATTACCAAACCACTATACCAAGACAAAAACACTAAAAGTGGAAACTAACATCCCTTTGAACTTAGTTTAACCAATCATAAAGAGAGAGGGAGAAAGGTCATGATGCAACTTGTTTCAAATTTTTTCCTCGTTGCTTCCAATCCGTGAGCTTGATCTACAAACTCCCCGCGCAACTTGATACCTGCAATAAGAATCAAAGAGAAACAAATATCTCCTACTCTAGTTGATTAGGTCAAACAAATTCATCTATGAACATTAAAGGAATAATAAACAAGCACATGCAATAATACACAAGCTTGAAGGAAATAGGCCAATTATATTCAAATGAGAACCTAAAGAGAATACTTACAGACCAGGATTGATGTAGTTGCAGCTTCATCAATCTCTCCTCATTCATCCCTTGCACAAATCTACCAATATCAAAATGTTGATACTCTGATTGATTACCTCCAGGATCAAAGGTTTGATACCTCTATTCTTTCTCCACCTTGAAAATCCCTCAATATATAGGCTTGAGAGGCATGACAACCATGATATAATGAGGGATATGGTTGAGGATATGGCTCCTTGAGCTTGGGATCTGATCCTAGGATGAATCCAAAGCATAAGGGTCAAACATAAGCAACCCAATCTGAGACAACTGGCCCTTACATTAAGGTGGAGGAGACCCCCATTTATCCTCAACAAGAATGGCGCATCCTCCTAAGTGAGAGATAGGGCGCCATTCACCAAAAGTGGTGCTCCCCATACATGGAAGTGGGAGCGTTGACGCTCCCTACACATGGCTAAGGGGGCTCCACCCTTCATAAATCCCTAAAAAGGTCAATTTTTCTGAGGAAAAAGGTGTGTTTTGAACTAGAAATGATGGTTTTCTTCCTCTCATATGACTTAGGGGTCATGAACAACTACTTTAACGGTTTCAAGGGGTGGTGACACCTCACAAAGTGAATGTGACACTTGGGAAGGTGCATACAATAATTGCAACAGTGCATGCGACACTTACTGAGGTGCATACGCCACTTTGTGACACTTGAGACACTTAGGGTGTCGTTACTCAAGTGTGACATTTTGGTGTGTAACAATAATACAAGATGAAATTTAATATTGGTAAGTGTTGAATTTTCATATATACATCAAGAGAAAGGTTATCTATCAAGATAGCCTCCAAATTAGGTTTTTTAAAAGGTATCTTAATTTAAAATTATCATAACTTTTGATTGGGAAGTCCAATTGAGGTGATTTAGATGTATGAATGGATTTTGATATTTGTAGGAGGTTCTCCTATTATTTAAGGATTTATTATGTCAAATTTTCTCTATTATCTATCTTGGTACGCTCACATTTGGTGTACATGGTGTGTAATCTGATTTATTATGCTATAATAAGAATTTGATGCACAAAATTTGTTATTATGATATGACCATAAGGGGGAAAATATGGGGTTAAATTTATTTATAATGGGATAAATGTATATGTAATAGTGGTAAACCTAATAAAGGGGGCACATGTGCATTTTGTGAATAGGTATATATAGAGATCATGTAGTCACTATTGAAAGAACATGTGATTTGGATGTATGGAAGTATTGGGGTATTTGGAGGAGTTTCTCCTATTATTTAGGGAGTTAATATGTAACTTATGTATCTTATGTATATTGAATTTGTGCTCCGCACTCACATTTGTGTACATGGTGTGTACTCTGGTTTATTATGCTATTTTAAGTATTGTTTCATAATTGAATTAAATAAAGAATGAAATGAAAGGAAGGAATATGAAAGGAAATTCACACACAAAACTATTGCAAGGACAATAATAATACAATGAGAACTAAATTCTGTTAATAAATGACAAGAAAATACTATGAAATGGGAAGAAATACAAACTGGTTAGAATGGTGGTAGCTAATGTATGAAGAGAGAGGTGTTGGCTATGCTCATTTGTAAGTAGCCATTACAAGAGGTCAAAATGGCCTTTAAGCATAAATTACTAAAACCTATGAGGAAAAATACCTAAATATTCAAAACCCTAACCCTAGTAGATGAAGCACCAAAAGGATTGTGGGCCTCGAGGTGACTATTTGATACATTGAATTTATTAGGGGGCAACATTTGCATACAATCTCCCTTTGGAATGCATAGTTTCTTGTTGGAAGAATTTGATTGAAAATTACAATTGTTGGTAGGCTTGGGCATTCCATGGAAACCCAAGGCCCCCAAATTCCCAAAAACCATGCCTTGAGGCCTCAAAATGGACCTGAAAATTTTAGGACTTGAAAAAATGTAGATAAAAAAAACTGCCAAGATGGATACCTGTGTTGAGTTAGTTAAAGAGGTGGGTGGACACTGAAGTCCACCTATATCAATCATCCCCCATTAGGAAGCGTGTACAACACATATGACACAGGAATTGACAAAACTGGATTCAGGCGAAGCAAAAAAAAGAAAATGGTCCATACTTCTTTTAAAAACACCTTTGAACGCAATTTTTTGACACTCTTTAAAGTGTATTTATCACCACCAAAACAGGTCAATTGTATGAATTACATAATTAATATTCCAATTCCACTAACATAATTGAAATTCAATGTCCAAAAATGCTAGAGAAATCACCAAGGGTTTCCTGTCAAGAAAACCTCATTAACTTTGACCTTCATTAAATATGAATCTACTCAAAGACTTGAATGATTTTTTAAGGTAACTCACTAGAAGCCCCTCCTTGTTCTCTCTGCGTTGCAAAAAATGACACCTCAATCAGACATCGTACAAGAAATGTATGGAATTTTGAACTCAAAGATCTTATTGTTTCTTTCCTGTAAAATGACACTAGGAAAGTTTTCTATTTTTCTTCCTATATGCTGAAGAATATGATAAGAGAATGTCTAGTATACAGCAGAGGATTTCATTCAAAGTGCTCCAGTTTATTAGGAGAGGTGTTCATTCAAAGTGATACAATTTATTACCGATAGAGTTTGTTTAAAGTGCTCCGGTATACACTGTAGGAGTTTTTTTAAAGTGCTTCGGTTTACACAAGAGGAGTTTGTTTAAAGTGCTATGGTTTACACCAGAAGAGTTCATTCAAAGTGCTTCAATTTACACCAGAAGAGTTCATTAAAATTTCTTCGATTTACATTGTAGGAGTTTGTTTAAAGTGCTCTGGTTTACACCGGAAGAGTTTGTTCAAAGTGCTATGATACAAACTACTTTGAAACATGGACAAGAACCTACCAAAAATATCTTTCATATTTTGGCCATAATACTTTTGAATCAAATTCCTATTTTGTATGTTCTTTATACCATTAGAAAGGTATTTCCAACATATACAACTTTCCAATTATATGATTTGAGAAATACCTCACCAATTGTATGAATTTTTAGGATTACGATATGGAACCTTGTCAATGGACTCGGGGAACAAAACACATCAACTGTGATAAGAGGAACCAGGGATTGAATTCATGGAAGCTTATACAAAATTTAAATTAATTAATATTTCAGTTTTGTGGGTTCTAATGCTTGGTTTTGCTTGTTTATTTTGAGGTTGCTCTAAGGTCACTCATTTTTTTCATGTTCAATGGTGGTAGGTACCAATGCCAAGGGGAGGCCATACTCAACATCCTCACAATGCAATATACAACTAAAGACAATAGAGCAACAACAACAACAACAATTGCCACAATAGTGGGGAGAAATGAAGAGAATCAAACTCAAATGACTAAAGAGGGACTTTGAACCCTGTCATGATTGAATCTCCCAATGTCCAAGCCAGTCCTCATGGTGGATGAGGTGCACAATAGCTGAAATCTATGATAGCCCACCAACACTAAGAGACAAATCCTAAATGTACCTATTATTTTCTCTCTCTCATCATTACAAAGAGAATAAGGAAATTTTTTTGTAAATCAATGGTCATGGGGAAGGTGAAAGTCCAAGAGTCACATTGAACTTAATTAAATACGAGGATTGTATCCAAGAAGAGGGATTTTTGGTCCTTCAATCATTGTATAGAATCAAGAAATATTTCAAGGAAGTATACTGTGTTTACTAAAAGCGAGGAGCCTTCCTTTGAGTTATCATGTACTATTACTGAAACTGTTAATGAGGAGAAGCCAGTTTGGCCAAGATATTTTCTAAAGAGCTTTGATTCTCATATTGGACATCTTGTAGACTATTCCTTTGTGCTTTTATAAAAAATCGGGTTGTGGAAGGATGTATTTCATACTACATACTAATCTTATATATGATGGCTGCATTCCTATTTATGTTCTTTGGGGAATGTTTGTCTAAATTCATGGGCATGGATCCATACATGATTTTTTAAATGCTAGAGTATTCTGCATTTGCAATTATTTATTCATATTCTTGTCTTTTCTTTATGTGAACTATTTCTCGGGCCATTGGCAGGAGCATGGTTGGTTCTATGTTTACTTTTTGGTTACTTTAGTCACATTAGGATGCATGCATATTACATTAGCAACATTCCATTCTTTAGCTTAGGAAACCTTCATCGATGGACCTAGTCGCAACCAGTAAAACCAAAACTAGAAATAGATGTTGGGCCAAAATCCCTATGGATTCCCTATTCCAAATGGTGATATTTTTTGGGGGGACTTCCTATCAAGGGTAACCCCTGCTATTGACAAAAGGTGATTTTTCTCACGTCAACATAATTGGCACTAGAAGGAGGCCCAGATGACAATCCTTCCCATGTGGAGTAATTTAACTTAAATTTTAACCATCCCATGGCTCCTCTCCATATCTCTACATGGGATGATCCTTTGAGTCTCCTGAGACCCACTGGGTACATCTCAACCAAGACAATTTATCTCTTGTCAAACCCAAAAGTCGATGGTGAAGGGCCTGTCTTTGCATTCACACATCTCAATTTGTTTAACATCGGTTGAAATAATCTTAATATTGTTCGGTACAATAAAAATTGTCGATTGTTTATCCTCATATTTGAAGGGTGGATTAAATCTTGGTTCAAGACATTTCCAATGATATTGATTCATATCTTGAGACAATTCATGGAAATATTCAATGTTTCTCATGTATATTATGTTTATGATGAACTCTTTAATGAACTCACAGAAATATGTAGGCTCAAAAATGAATCTGTGGATTATTTATTTCAAAGAGTCATGCATATTTATTGCATATGTCCTTAAAGTGACAAACCCTGATACCAAGAAATCTTGGATTGGTTTTCATACCTTGTTTCTATTCCTGAAGGGTACGTTATGGGCACTCAAACCATCTCTCATTCACAAGATTGAGATCTAACCATGAAGGATATGGGGTACATGATCTCTGACTAGCAATTTGTAATAGCTATTGGGGAATTCTTAGTGGAAATATCAAAACCCCTAGCTCTGGAGCTTGAACCATATATTGTCTCCCCTTTAGAAAATCATGAACATAATTAGGTCTGTGACTAATCTCCTATTGAAGAAATCTCGTCATTTTCAGAATCCAAATATCTTCATTCTCTTTATACAAATCTATTTGATGCTAATCATTCACATGAGAACCCACCTATTTATCATGTAGTGTAGCATGGACACTAATATTACAACAAAATACTAAATGATAAATTAGAACATAAAGATTTCCAAGCTTTGACCAATCAAGAAATCATTCTTCATGAAATTATATCCAGAATGAACGAAGTTCTAAGTCCCTTTCATTTCAAGAACATGTTGAATCAAAATTTGATCTTGATAACCCTATTTTCGATGACTACTTTCCTTTTTCAGAATTGAATGTGAATACTAACCTATCATTTGTTGATTTTGTGCAATTTGATTTTTTTTTATCTCAATGCACATATGTTAACAACAAAAAATTAAAAGTATGCAGATTATAACGACTTTTTTGGTTTTCATGAATAAGTCACATCAAATAAACAATCCATCACTATACAAGACATGAGAAATGTTGAGTTGATCTAAGAAATATTTTCATCCCAATCAACTCCAAAATCACATGTTAATCCTCAGGAATAAACACATCACTCATCCTCGAATTATATCTCATCACTCTCGCACTTCCCACATGTTTTTAATGATAGTATAGGATAAGTCATGGGATCATCTTTTTCTCAATGTTCCCCTAAAACTATCAACTATCATCTCTCCTCTCATCATATGAGTTATGTAAAATGTCATCCCAGGGGGATTTTCTAGGATAATGAAGAACTCCAATTTCAACTAATAATTATGTAAGGTGCTCATTGTCTTACTTCAACCCCTGGAATGAATGATTCCACCTACTCTGAGACTCTCTCATAAGGTACATTGCATGCAAATTTCATTTACAAGTCTCCTCAGGTATATCATTCAATTTCGATTTCCTTCCAACAACCCCATGCTAATCATTGCAAATTTTATGATGGAATTGAGTTTTAGTTGGCGGAATACTACATGTCTATGTTTCCCATGAACCATAACACTACCAAACTTAACATGCTAGATGGATATTTGCTTGAATAAAACCTTCCTATCTTTTATCTCTTGCTACTCTAATGTATCCAATTGACTTTTGGTAAAAATGTGGTTTCAAGTTTGGAGTTACTCGATTGGATGCACTGACACTATGCTTTTACTTAGCCCATTTTTATCCACAGTAGAATAGATTAGGAATAGGAGTAGCATAGTTCATTTTCTTCTTGCCTATATAATTTAGATATTTTCTTTTGTTTTTGTTTATATAACATAGATCTAGACTTTTCTTGATTTCTTCAATAAAATCCACTTGTTGTTGCTCAACATGGCTTGCTTTAGTCTTAGTTTCTTTTTGTATAAATATTTTTCCTTTTCACTTAATTCTTTCATTTGTTGTTTAACTAAGGTTGTATTAATGTTGGTTTTCATTCATCTTCATGAGGAAACCCTGTGCATAAATTCTTTGAAAAGTTCATTTGGAAGATTCATTTGCTTCAGTAGAATTCACTCCGACGACGATAGTTGGACAACTGGTTATCCTAATATTTTGAAAAAATATCTGTTGAGGAATACTTTACAGCTTCCCCAAGATGGAAAATTGGTTGAAGGAACCACATCAACTATTCATAGCCTTGCTTATCACAAATCCAATCTCTTGATTCTCAAAAACAAATATCGATGAGCTAAAATTTGGTAACAAGCATTCTCTTCAGATACATCTTGTTAGAAAATGAGGATCGGATATAAATAATATAAAACACATGTGGAAATAAAACACAGAAGATACACAATATAATAGAGACACATATATACGTGGTTCACCCAATGTGGGATATGTCCATGAAGAAATTACCAGTCCTTCCTTTTATTATCCATCAAATGAAAGGATACAACCTACAACTCATCCGTTGTAACTTCCTCTTCACTCTCTCACTGACACCTCTCTTAGTCACAATACAATTTCACAAAAAAATACACTACCACAACACAATTCCCTCATACATAAAAGAGGGTTTCCTTCTAGGGAAAAAAACCTAACATAACTTTTATTGTCACATCTACAACCTAATGATGAAAAATTTAGACTGACTATGAAATTACAATATTTTGCAAGGAAGTTTTTCCAAAATTTTCTCTTTAAGGTCACTGCCCATGAACCCCCTCCAATGAGGGCTCCAATGAATTTCGTCACCCTCCCTGGATCCCCTGGTGACATATGTGGAGGGGAAATCCTCCCATACCCCCCCATCATGAAATGGGATCCAAACACGGTTGAAACATGACCTATGAATCATGGAGATCAACCATAATCAACACATCTGAGCCTAGCCATGAAACTATCGATGAAGCTATTCAATGCACTAGTGTATGAATTTTTGTGAGTTATAATGAGAAGGCTCACCAATAATGATCTTTCAAAACTCAACCAAAAACACAAAACACAAAACAAACAACAAGTTGTACATTCACTTTCATGAGTATCATCAGATGATCTACAACATGGTTCAAGGAGAATGGTTTTCAAATGCACTTTTTCGGGGTAGAATCAATGATCATTACAACCATAGTTAGTTGCTTCCCAAAGGAGAGCTTCCATTTGAGAAACTAACTATAACCTACCTGCCCCTTAGGTTCTCTTAAAGGGGAGGGGTATCAAAGTTTTTATTTTTCTTATCCATTTTGAAGCCTCTTTTTGAGGGCACCATCGTCTTCTACTCATCGAGAACTTTCCAATGATTGTAACCATGCTCAAATCCAAGATTTGGATCAAAATTTATGGTCTTCTAAACACTCAGGTCTTATTTCCAAAAACCTCTCATTCCCATGTGGCACCAACGTGGCATATATGAGGTCCATCTAGCACATACATGGATGCTAATGTGGCTAATGAAATGTCACCCATGTGGTAATCCACCCACCGAGGCCCTCGACCTATCAACCCTTGGATCCTCCATGCTCAAAATCACATGACTTACATTCTTCCGATATTCAATATGCCGATAACGGCCTACCGATTATCAACCCTTTCCAACGCTATTATATCACAAACTCCCAATAGGCGATATGTCGGTAGTCTATCTAGCACCTTAGATATGTGGCCCAATTTGGGCGCACCACCTGGTTTGACACGTGGCACATGTGGATTGACACCTTCCATGCCTTATAATCTTATTAAAATAATGTAAACAACATTACATTATAATCCCATGCCTTAGGATTTTATTTATTTTATCCACACTATTATTAATTAATTCCCATTAATTAATAGCCCACACATTAAAATATTTGCATAATCCATTTCATAGGCCTGGAAAATACCGAGAGTTTACTTTCCCTCTTTCCTTTAGGGTCCCAACATATAGATAGGGTTTAATATTAATATTTTAATTAAATGGCCCCTGGGTATATCAAACATGAGTTTTTACCATTCCCAAGCTCCGGTATTCAGTGGAAATATTAATAACAATATTTTAAATAATACTGCACTAGGGTAATATTTTAAATAATAACACACCGAGGTTTATTACAATAATTTATAATATATTTTCACCAAACCCCAGACATATAAAACATTCACGTGCACCTTCTAATCTCCATCACTCAATACCTGATACTTTAGTGAGGTTTACTAATAATTAAATTATAAATCACCCGAGTCTATAATTATTATTTTATATTATAAAGAACTGACCCCAAGGATCTAAATTTCCAAGCGCACCAACTCTTTTTGTATTTCCCTATGCAAGATACTCCGATGGAGTTTAGTATTATTATATTATATCCAAGGTTTATTAAGTTAAGTTTATAATATATATGCATCGCCCCCACAGACATATAACTTACCATACACACTTTTCCTTGTCCGCCTCCTGAAATCTGATAACCCGGTGGGGTTTATTATTAATATTATTTTATAATGTGTTTGCACTGGCCTCAATTATATGTTGTATTACTGAGAGGGGGTGTGAATCAGTAATAGAGAAATTTAATCATTTTTAACCACACAATGCAAGTGTTATATCAATGTAGATTTATCATCCAATAGTTTCAGAGTAAATAAACAATGAAAAAATGAGCAATCATACACATAAAGTACACCAGTGTTTTTACGTGGAAACCCAAAATGGGAGAAAACCACATAATTATTTTTCTTATATGTCTTTAAGAATTACATTCATTGGAAGCACCGACTTCCTTTGTTTTCTAGCTGCAACTGGAAGGAGGCTCCAACCCTATAGTTTCTCAAGCTACAACTTGAGGGAATATCAAACTCCCCAATTCTCTAGCTACAACCAGAAGGAGGCTACAACCCCTAATGTTCTCTTTCTACAACCAGAAGGTGGCTACAACTACATGTCCTTGCCCCGTCGAACCTCCCTGAAATATAAGTAGAATGATGGAACCACTGTCACACTATCACTATGAGATATATTGCTATAAACATGTATCAATCAACCTACACCAAACAACCTATAACAACCTATACTAATAACCTGTTCCAACATGTACCATACATCAAATTGTACCTCAATCTGTACCATAAACAAATGCATCAACCATGCACCAAACCTGTACAAATAAGATATCACAATAACCTGTCCAAACAACCTATCACAACAACCTGTCTCATCAATCTTATCATCCAAATCA
>JASDQU010032090.1:4742-19163 GCA_032191745.1 Picea mariana | reverse complement strand
TTCATGCATTAGTTAGTTACATTAAACTCAAAAAATTAGGCTTAATGCCTCTTCCAAATATTTACATAAACAAGTTTTTTTTTAATTAATTTATATAAAAATCACATAGAAATCAAATTTCCTTTGTATGAGCTAGGATGAAGATTACATGTAATATGAGTGATAAGTAAGAGATATTGAACTATGTACAACTTCCATGTTTACAAGCAGTAGATCCATTATTAAGAACATAACACCCCTTTGATGGTTGTGTCTCACATACAATTATCATGGGTGCTCTAACAACAGGTTTTGGATATGGAGTTGGAGGACCTTCTTTCCTTTCACACCCTATAGAGGATTTTAGTCGAAATCCACTTGGATTTGATGAAGAAAGAAATAAATTTCATATTCCACAAAATAAAGGCAGTAAAAGGAAGTGAAATTCAACCTAAATTGATGCCCAGAAAATATTGAAAGAGTCATAGATCTAAAAAACATGTTTAATGCAAGGTACAATAGCATTTGTAACCACGAATTTATGAAGCTTTCTCTATATAGGAAATACTTAATGAATAAAAATCCACTTTCATACTTTGTGTTTGAAAGAATATGAGATTTTCAAATGCACTAACTACCTCTAAAACCAATGCTTTGGAAAAACCCTCAACCCCTGCCTATTCTTCAAGTGTTGGACAAATTTGGAAGTGTGTTGTAACAAACCATTGAGTTTCTTTGGCATATATAAAAAAGAGGTTTTCCTCTACTCCATTACAATCCCTCCAAAATGGACATGACCCATCACACTATATTTTAAAGAGACAACTTTCCAAAATCGTATGTCAAATGCCCTCTAACACAACTTTTTCTAAACAATTTACCTTTTGAGCATGGTTATAATCACCCCATATTTGTGATTCTTGGTGACCATGGTTCCACAAATCCTTCCAAAATAGATACATTGTCTAGCCAATATCTTGCCTAGAAACATAATCGAGAGTCCAATTTGTCCACTTAAATACAAAAACATCCAAATCAACCTTGATTCCAAATCCCAAGCATTATGTGGCCCTCAAAATACAATGATGGAAAACCAAAAACAAATTTCCATGCATCCCACGTCCTTTTAAGAAGAGTTGAACCTAAAAGGAAGGCCTTAGCATTGCCAATGATGTCACACATATGGAAAGGTACTTTAATAACTTGAATGTGATCCCTGTCATATCCACTGTCGAAATAAAATTTACCAAGGAACATCCCTCTCTACTACCTCAACTACCCATTTTCCAGTCAGAGATATTTTTTTGAACTCTTATGTATAGGATATTCAAACCCCCTTGATCCCTTGGTAAAGTGTAAATATCCCATGACACCAATGGAATCCCTCTCGCCTCACCCTACTTACCCCAAAGAAATATTATGAAAAATCACTCCATCATTTTATAGGATAATCAAGAAGGGAAAGGACAAGAATAGTGTTGGCACAGGGGCAGACCCAGGGTTCAATGCTTCAACAACACACCAACAAAACCCTAACTACTGACCCTTTCAGCAACACCTACGAAGCAGATGAAGTCTCACTGGAGGTAGAGGCATGGGGGGTTGCAAGAATCAGGTGTCTACAACCAAGCTGGGACACAGATATGTGATTACAATACTTAACAGAGAACTTAAACAAAAATGTGCATTAGTTCTTGAATCTCATCCACGTCGCAGATAAAACCCTTATTACAAATCAATGCAATAACAATAAATATCAAGAACTTCTAATCACTTAGCACATAGCATTAGATCATACCTAGCATTCAATCATCTTTAAGAACTAAGAAACAACATCAGATGCATTCATCATACATTAGAACAAAAACACTAAGCATAAATCACATTGCACAAATCATATTAAGACACGGGATATACGTGGTTCACCCTAGTGTAGGGATACGTCCACCAACTTCTTCTTCTTTATTAGTCTTCAATATTCTTACATTCATCTATTCTTGTGCACAAATCCACAGATCCAAGCTTCACACTGGACAAGTGATCTGCACACAATGCACTAGATCCACCTTCCCCTAAACTAGGTCAAGGCATAGAGCCAACTCCTTATCAGCACAAAGATTTACACAGTCTGTTTCACTGATAAAATTACAATCTCTTGCACTAAGCCAACATTAACCTATTATGCACATAACCAACAACTCATAGTAGTACTTCTTACATCGCTTAGCTACTTATTTATACATTTACAAAAAGGCCTAATCATGGGTAAACCCATGGGCTGACATCCCTTAACCTATTACATAAACCCTAGTAGACCATTTGTTGGGTCCACAAGTCCGAAAAATACATGATATTTCACGATCCATGCTCTGCCTAGGCGCTCCATCTTCGACCAGACTGTTGAAGTCCCAAAAGTGATCAAACACGACCAATGTTTCCTCAAAAATTGGTCAAGGGCCAACAGGCCCCCAACACTCACCTGTGACTCATCTCGAGTCACTCAGATCTGGGCAAAATGTGCAACAACCACCCCCAATCGTGTTGCAAAACCCCATTACACACCAAGGGGTGATGAACACCCAACAGGAGGTGTATCCGGCCCCACCATAGATGGGACAGTATCCAAACCCAGGCACTCCTGTAGATCGCACTATCCTCCTCACTATCGAGGAAGAAGTTCTTCTACAAATGCGCAGTCGTCAATACAACACACCCCCTAACTCCTCTCCCACTACCTCGGAAGAAGCCTCAGACACAAATGGATGACCTTTTATGATTCCTCGCCCTAATACTGAAACACCCCTTCGTATTCCTCGCATCCCATTACGACATAATGTTAACAACCCTCAGGTTAGGGCAGCACACAATTATAGTCTGGTCGATGAATTGGCACAATCTCCTGCTGCCATGTCAGTTTTAGAAGTCCTTCAAACCTGTCCTACTCAACAGAAGTCATTGCTTTCCTCCTTGGGGGTAGTCGACCCTGTTGTTACTCGACTCATCACCTTTTATCTTGATAGTGGGGAACCCCGTCTCCCCGCTCTGGTCGCTTTCCAAATACTAGTTAAAATCTGGAACATCAAAGTTCATCATTGCATCATTGATGAAGGTGAATGCACATGCATCATGTCCAAAACTATATGGCAGAAACTTGGCTCCCCCGAGCTCATACCATCTACCATTACTCTGAGAGCTTATGATGGATGATCATCCTCTCCTGAAGGGATCTTTCAAAATGTCCCCATTGAACTCAGGGGCAAGACTATTTTCATTGACATTGAAGTTATCGACACTCCTCTCGATTACAACATCTTTCTCAGACGTAGCTACATGTACACTATGAAGGTTGTGGCCTCTTCTCTGTTTCGCACCATGATGTTCCCCCACAATGGGAAGATCGTCACCATCAACAAAGTGTCACATTACGAGCCCAACCCTTCCTCCAACATCGATAACATCCTACCCTTTTTCCACACTAATCCTGATGCCTACCCACTCATCAAGATGGGTCCCAGAATTTTCAAAGACCCATCCTTGTTAGGAACATACCATGGAGCACCTCCACTCATACATTCCTCGACACAAGTATGTGTCATCTCATCCAATGGAACTAAAATTGGAGATACCCTCCCTCCCACAGAGGCCTCTTTATTGTCTAACATCCCACTCGTCACAGAGATCCTCCCTCAGGAACCCCATGAGAACTCTTCAGCTCCAAATGTTCCCTATTTAACCCCCCCCTAGGGCCACATCCTGGTTTGGGAGATAGTCCCCCAAGCCATTACTCAAATCCCCTTATTTTACCCCCCACCAGACGTACAAGCTTTCCAGGTAGCCGCAACACTTACCCTTCCCAATATGGTGCTGGCAATTCCAGTCTGGCATCTACATCCACCTGCGATGGTCCCTCAACCATCCCTCCCTCCCCAAACCGAAGGAATCCTGATGCATATTCCAATACTTAATCCAACCACACCACCCTCACTCCCACTCGCTAACACCACTGCTATAGTTGGGGGCAGAAGGAATAATAAAGATCCCACCGCTCCACTTTCCCCACAAGTTCATCCTCATTGTGCATTGTGCGAGAAAGACAAACACCCCACCAATAAATTCCCATCTCTCCCCGAGCTACTCAATTTAATTCAACTCCCTCGAGCAAAGACACTACTTGTCGCTTCATCTAGTTCACCTAGTACTACCACTGCATCCCCTACCACAGGAGGCAAAGGATTGCGAACCAAATTCGCATGTGCCATCTGTTTCGAATATGGCCATTACACCCACCATTGCCCTGCACCACCTCACTTTCAGTAAATGCTAGCAATAATGCACCAAATCTTTCAGCAAAAACCCTTTCCATCCACATCATCTCAAACACATGTCACTGACATCCACTATGTCACAACCTCATTCAACGAATGGATGAGATGTCCTTTCTCTCTTTGTGAATCACTAGATCACTTCACCTACCAGTGGCCCATGATTATTGAATATAGGCATCGTCAACTGGCCCTTATTCTCAATCCTCCCATCACCTCACCTCTGATGACGCCAGTAGTCCCCCCTACTCCCTCTCCAGATATGGTTTATATCTTCTCTCCCGAGCCTGAGGCACTTCCCACTCCTCCATGGTTCATATATAGCCTAGAGGAGGATTTTCCCCCAAATCCCCCCAATTCTCCAATTCATTTCCTCACGGAAATATTACACCCGGATACCATTTTCAACCCACAATATCTCGATATTTGGTTTATGTCGAGAGAACCATTGCAACCCCCTTGCGTCATTTCCCCTACTTCTTTACCACCAGAAGACAACCACACGGTGACAATCACCAATGTTACTCCCTAGGATCCCCTATATTCTCGACAGTGCCACTGCGATGAAGACATCCTCGAGGAATTAACTACCTTCGATTTCCCATGGGATCCCCTCCATCACAGAGCACTCTTTATTTCATAGGAAGCCTTTGCACCTCCCAAACAAAACCCCATATATGCAATCGAAACCAAAGATTTTATCTCCTCAGGGCATATGGATTGGTTCAATAACCCTATCCCTGCCCCCGATGCTTTTGAAGAAGGCAACATGGCCAACATTTCCCCCACCGTCAAAATTGATATTTCCATCAAACCTAGAATCATAGAGGAAATCACCATCGGTGTCGCCTGCTCTCCTGAAGAACTCATAGCTTACAAAGCTCTCTTCCAAGAATACTGGGAAATTTTGGCCTAGTCATATACAAATATGCCTAGCCTCAATCCCTCTATTGTCGAACATTGTGTGGACACATGGCCTGATATTACCCCTGTATGACAAAAGCAACGTCCATTACACCCATCCAAAGTGGCCGCCATCAAAGCCGATATTGACAAATTACGCATTGTAGGGTTCATATACCCCATTGCATATATGTCATGGGTCTCCAACCCCATCCCTATTAACAAAAAATAGGGCACTATCCGCATCTGTACAGACTTTCGCAATCTCAATCACGCCTGTCCCAAAGACAATTTTCCAATGCCCTTTATTGACCAAATTATTGATGATTGTGTTGAACAAAAGGCTTTTTTATTCATGGATGGTTTCTCTAGCTACAACCAAATTCAGATTCACCCAACCAATCAATACAAAACCACATTCACTACCCCCTGGGGTACTTTTTCATATCGTGTCATGCCTTTTTCCCTCAAGAACGTTGGTGCCACTTTTCAATGAGCCATGACATAGATTTTTCATGATCTAGCTCATATCATCCTCGCATACTTAGACGACCTCACTGCTCAATCCAAGAAATTCACTCAACATCTCAATGATTTATGAATCATCTTTCAAATGTGTCGTCAATACAATATCCGATTGAACCCCCTCAAGTGTGTATTCTATGTCACCGTTGGACGCCTCCTTGGGTTCATCATTTCCCAACGTGGCATCACCATGGACCCCCTCAAGGTCCAAGCCATCACAGAAATTCCCCCCCATCGGAATTTACACCAGCTGCAAAGCTTACAAGGAAAAGATAACTTTATATGCTGCTTTGTCCCCGATTACGCCAGTCGTGGACACAGTTTCCTTCGCCTCTTATGTCATGATATCCCATTCCAATGGGATGACAATGCCCAAAATTCTTTTGATGATCTCAGAGTGGCCCTCTCTAATGCCCCATTGATTAGTTCACCTGACTATGACCGCAAATATATCCTCTACTTATCGGCCTCAGCCATCTCCATAGCAGGGGTTCTCTTCCAATTAGGGGATGACGACCGTGAGCATGTCATTTATTATATTAGTAAAAAAATTTCAGGGCCACCCTTGAAATACAATCATGAAGAGAAACTCGCCCTTGCAGTTGTCCTCGTAGTCCAGAAATTGTGCCATTACATCCTACTTTGAACTACCAAGGTCGTAGAAGATTCCAACCCCATGCAATACTTGCTCAGTCGCCGGAAAATTAATGGCAAATTTTCCCGATGGATTGTCATCCTCCAAGAGTACGACCTCAAATTTTCAACACCCAAGAGAAAGAAATCCCTTGTCCTTGCCGAACTCATTTCGGCATTTCTCTCTGATACTACTATCTCCCTCGTCAATACCAACTTCCCTGATGAACATCTCTTTTACATCCCCTCGGATGACCCTTGGTACGGCGATCTCCTCGTCTATCTCCGAACACAGAATTTTGGAAACCACCTCTCCTAGGACGATCAATGACGTATTTTCCACCAGGCCCCTCGCTACCTCCTTATCAGTGATATCTTATATCGATGAGGGGTAGACACCGTACTTCGTCGATGTCTGACTATCGACGAAGACGATAGAGTCTTGAATGACTGCCACAGCGGCGCCTGTGGTGGCCACCTCTCAGGGATGTCCCCCGCCTAGAAAATCATTCGAGCAGGCTACTTTTGGCCCACATTATTTCACGATTGTATCCACGTTGTGAAGAGATGTGAAAAATGTCATCTATATGCCAACAAAGTGATAGCACCACCCGCTCTTCTCCACCCAGTCATTACTGCCAGCCCCTTTTGCAGATGAGGCATAGACTTCATGACTTGCAACCCTCCATCTATAAATGGACACAAATAAATCATCGTGGTAGTTGATTACTTCACCAAGTGGGATGAAGTCATGCCCACCTTCAACAACACCGCTGACACTGCAACGCGTTTTTTCTTTAACCACGTCATCTCCCGCTTTGGAGTCCCACTACAGCTAGTCTCTGATCACGGGAAACACTTTGAGAATGAGATTTTCTTTGAACTCTCCTCCAGGTTAGCCTTCTCCCACGAGTTCTCCTCCCCATACTACCCTCATTCCAATGGACAGGTAGAAGAGGTCAACAAGGTCCTCAAAACCATGTTGCAATGCACGGTTAACAAACATAAGACCAATTGGCACCATATGTTGTTTTCCGCACTATGGGCTTATCGCACGGCAGTTTAAATTGCCATTAGTTTCACACCATTTCATCTTGTCCATGGGGTCGAGGCCACTCTCCCCATAGAGTGTGAAATCCCCACCTTACGCACCGCTATTGAGTTATTACCTGACACTGCTCCAATGGAGCAACGTTTGTTGAACTTAGAGTCGCTGGATTAAGATCGTTGGTCTTCATTATAGAACAATGAAGCATCCAAAAAATGGTTGAAGGCCACCTTTGATCGCCATGTCAACCTTTGATCATTCAATGAAGGTGACCTCGTCCTTGCTTACGATATCTCTCATGATACCCTCAGCCATGGAAAATTTGATTAATTATGGCATGGACCTTACATCGCCCAACATTGTCTCACTAAAGGCGCATACATCCTCACCTCTTCCAAAGGCCACCCTCTCAAAGAACCTGTCAACGGGTTGTACTTAAATAAATTTTACGCCTGAGCGTAGCCCTTCTACCCTAGGCTTTTTATTTTTTGTACACTTTTTGTAGAGTTTTTAATCTTATTTTCCCTCCATTCCTTGCGTCCAATCTACCACTTGTGTTATTGATAGATTCCTCCTCCATCGGCCTACCACATCGGTTACACCGACGGGGCTAGTTGTTGGACACAGAATATCACTTCAGCTTCTTGGGCCCTCTATACCCCCTCACATGAACCACTCCACTTCAGCGGCATATGTTTGGGCTCCACAACCAATCAAAATACACAGTCGTCATTAGCCTCCTTGTCTAGGCCACCGCCATATTCGTCACCTTAGTGTCTTACTAGATTCCCAACTAGTTTTCCTTTAGCTCAACAATGTGTACCGTGTTCGCGATCCTTGCCTCTTCTGCAAATACCTACAAGTTAGACTTTTATCTCGACATTTTGATTCAATCAAATTTACACATATCCCAAGACAATGCAATCAAACAGCAGATAATATAGATAACCTAGTGTTAGATTGGCAATTATCACATCAAGTTACCATTACACATACATAACCTATCAAAAGTTTGTCACAACATATAAATTAGACATCATAAACAACATAACAAAAACATCAACACATGTGAACATCACAAGGATCCAAAAATGTATATCCATATATATATATATATATATATATCGATCAATGTGCCATCAATATTTACAAAAAATAGTACAACATGTATAATATCCATGGGCAGGTGAACCACCTCACCCCTATAAGTACAAAATTGGTGTCACGGTACCATATACAAAATGGGCTCGCAAGCCTCTATAAATAAAAAAATGCATACATCAAGCACACATGGTGCCACTAGAGCACCTCCAATAGGTCCTCTGTCAGGAGGTGGGGCCCCACCGACTGGGGGTCCGCCCGGTCCAGGAGGCAATCACCCTATCATCATTATTGCCACTACCGTTCCTTGGTGGATCAAGGTTCTTAACTCCATCAGAAGACCCACACACTGTTCCAGGACCCCCTCGTCCTGAATCTGGGTCCACATACTCTCAGGTGCTCCCTGTAAAACCGCCTCCAATCGAAAGTGAAAGCCCTCAAATACCCCACTAGCCTCGGTAGGAGGTGCATGTGAAGGTCCTACACCAAGGTCATCATAACGTCACCTCCTACCAGCTCTATCTGCATCTGTGGGCCTGGCACCTACCTCATCCCTCTGACGACTCTCACCTACTCAGGGGTCCTCCCGCGGTAGTCTCACTAGCCCCTCATGAGACAACTCTCTAACCAGATCCATCTCCCGGCCTCGGGGCCCCACATCTACACATACAATCAACAAATGATAATATCAGCATCCATCAATACGTAATCCATATGCGATACTATCTAAAAAATCAAATCATCACATACATCAACATACCTCTGTGGTCCCAAACCTCTCCAGGAGGTAAGACCATGTCGGGATCCCGACGATAGTCCATCCTGCCATATGAATATCAGAGGATGATCTGTGGAATATGATGCCACACACGTGCTAACTCGACCATAAAGTAATGGCCACCCTACCCACCCCCATGACGCACCAAGATCGCTTCCCACCGCATCAATCGCAGCTCTCGTGCCCCTAGCGCATCCAACAACACTCTAGGGCACAACATAGGCACCCTCTCCAAAAACCAGGCCACCAAGATATACCCAAAGGAAAAATCACCAGAGTCAGTTGCTCGACACCAATTAAGTTTCTCGATCATCTTGGTATGTAGCATCAAGCCCCAGGAAAAATTCTCTCCACACAGGACCCTCTGCATGATCCTCAACTGACCACCACTGATCCGCTGAGTAGCGAGGGACCCATAAACCCTCACAATCATCACTTCAATGCAACGATGCATAAGGGAATCCATCGCCCCAATCCTCACCACTGAGTCGTACATAAATTCCTCCCCGGTACAGTATGTCTGCACCAGGTCCGCCAACTGTCCATCCCCCGGCAACACAGGCTCAATAGGTAGAGGACTTCCCTGAACAGGGAGCCCAGTCAAAAAATATACATCCTTTGTTACAGAGAATGTGAGATTCTCTCCCCATACAATGAAACATTGTCAATCAATGCTCCACATCGAGATCAAGAACTGCAGCAGATACTCTTGTGCCCACAACAGTGAACAATCAAAGAACTTTAACAGCGCACAAGCTGCCAAAGTCCCCCACACACTGGGCTCCTTATCTCTAACCGCCTCTCTCAGACACGCCCAGTCTCTCTCCCTCCAGTGGACTAACATCCTCAACTGATCACCTGCATCCACATAAAAAATACCTGATCAAACCTCACAACCCATAAAAACACCAAAATCTCCAAAAAAGATAAGTTTGTACACCACTCAACTTTGCCTCAAGGGCACAGCTATTTTACCCACAGGCATGCACGTATGCACGCATGATCCACAATTGCACATGCATGCACAACTATGGGTGATATAGGGGCGCACGCATGCGCCCCTGTCACACACACAGAAGTGCATCCCAACACACCTGTTTGCTACACAGTTGCACACACATGCGCAATTGTCAGGAACACAACTACGCAGTTGTGCTTCGAACAGGCTTGCATCAAATGCGTGCATGTTTTCCCCACTTGGGCGCCCCCGTGTGTGGTTTTCCCAATTATAGTCGTGCACTCATGCGCGTGAATCATTTGATTTCCCGTGCACTGGGGGGCCCACCCACACATAATCCTCCTGTACGGCCATCTATACAACCCTACCCAAAAAAGAAATCCTACTTATTATGCAAGAGGCTATGACCACTAACCTGGCACTCACTAATCCTGGATCGGCTGGCTCGATCTCCCAGAATCTCCAAATCTCTCCTCAAACCTCTCATCAATCCACTATAACAGTAGGTACAAATGAGGTGGCAATGTGGGCCCTACAGCTATATATAGTCCCTTTTGCCAAACTTCCATACTCAATTCCGGGAGCTCCGAGCATCCATTTTCCAATCTGTCTTGAGCCACGGGATAAGGATCCCACCATCTACATAGTCACATTCCTCGGGCCACCATCCATCCTTGGCCCCCAGGGAAAATGTTTCTCACATCACGCCCAGGTACGCATGTTCATGTTCAAAATTCTCAAATAATTGTTATATGTTCTCTACTTTCATATATCGTTCACAGTGGGTATTTGGTTTTCTATGTGTGAAGATACTTGGTCATCACCCACCAACATGGCCTTTTTAGGTATATGATTGATACTGGCATGTACTCATTCCCTTTGAATATCAATTGCATCTCCCAGTCACACCCTCTGATATTTGCCTCTAGGGTCCCCCCATCCGGCTCTGCAGTACTCACACCTCTGCTGCATTTTAGTACTATCAACTGGTAGCACTCTCTCCCACATGAGTTGTCCCCATCGTAGTCCCCTCTGGCACTTTGACACTCATGTTGTTTTCACCCCCTAGGGCTGGGAGTCCCAATAGTCTTTGCATTCCCAAGAATCAACCGTGCTCCTTCTCCTCATTTTGCTAGCTTCCCCATAAATGACTCATGGGTAATCTCATTATGGTTCATATTTGATTGCACCTCCGCAGTATAATTAACTCTCCATCTCATCCACCATTAGTTTTCCCATCTGCAGATTGTCCTCCATTCATTTACCTAATACAGAAACCCACCTATGGGGCCCCCACCCTCCACCTTTTTTCCAAGCTACTTGAGCCCTTGCCAACCAAGCCATCTTACACTGGGGCACCTGTTTTTGTATCTGCACACTTCTCCCAACTTATTCTTTATTCATTTGGTAATTGTACAAAGCTTTCGTTTCCAGCCTTTACCTATTTTTTTGTCGTCATCTTTGGCGACCTTCTTTTCCCGGCAAATCCACCCATGTCACCCTTGGTTGGGGAATTCCTTACCTTCTACTCTTATTGACATCATCCATAAAACCTTGAGGATCCCACAGTCCATGTACCCCCGATCTCTGATTTTTTCCACTTTTTCACGCCTCTGGCACACTTTAACCCATGTCTAGTTGTCCCCCTGACACTAGATCCAGTTTCACAGTTGTTTCCATCCATCCTTCACATATACCCCCAACCAAGGGAATTCTTGAGTCTCCCCACATCTTGACTTCGTCCATGTCCCTCCTCAGTTCTTGATCTCATCCAGTGGATTTCATGAATCCCTTTTCTTCTTGGAGTCACGTCTCCCTTTCTGTCGACATCAGCACAGTTTCTAGAAGGGCGACAATATCTTGACTCTTATTACCTTTACAATGAAGAGTCTCGGACGGCACAAAGAGAACCATCATTACTCTCTATTGTCATTGACCCCCATAGAATTCAACTTCAACACCATCTCATGCTATGGTGGGTATTACTTTGCGACTATTTGTAGTGGTTTTATCTTCACCGAAGAACTCTGAAATTTGATAGACTATCAATGCCTACATATCATCGACACTTCTTACAGGTGTCGTCGCCTCTTTTCAGAGTTTGTTCTCCATCAGAATTGTCCTCTACCATCATCAAACCGCCCTGGAGGGCGCTGCATTTATCTACATCAACATACAACTTCAGTTACTGTCTAAACACATTTTGAGTTACATGACACGAGCATGGGGCATGCCCACCTCGTTTGTACACAGGAATTTTTATTTCTCAAACCAAGTATATCAAAGAAATGATAAAGAGGTTCGGAATGGAATATTGCAAACCAGTTATCACTCCCATGCAAACCAGTTGCAAGTTGAGAAAAGATGATGATTCAAAGTCTACATATTAGAGGCAATACAGGTCAATGATTGGTAGCCAACTATATGTGACAGCATCCAGACCAGATGTAATGTAGGCAGTTGGATAGGTGGCACGATTTCAAGCAGCACCAAAGGAATCACATGTATTAGCAGTGAAGATCATTTTCACATATCTCAAAGGAACATAAGAGTTTGGATTATGGTATCCAAAAGGAAAGGATCTATCACTTATTACCTACACAAATGCAGATTAGGCAAGTTTTATTAATGACCGATGAAGCACCAGTGGAGCAGCTTTCTACTTGGGTGAGTGTTTAGTATCATGGATAAGCAAGAAAAAATCATCAGTATCTTTATCTACAGCCGAGGTAGAGTATATTGCAGCAGCACCATGTTGTACACAGGTTCTTTGGATGAAACAAACTCTGACAAATATACAGGTTGATTATGATGAGCCCATTCCAATCTATTGTGATAATACAAGCACCATCAGTATCTCAAAGAACCCAATGATGCACTCCAAGATGAAGCACATTCCAATCAAGTATCACTTTCTATGGGAACGGGTTGCAGAAAAGAACATTAAAGTTGAGTATGTGGGCACAAAAGAACAAGTGGCAAATATCTTTACAAAACCACTTCCATAGGAAGCCTTTGAGTATCTTCGCCAGAGACTCGAAGTTATTTCTACTCCAAAATGAATGCTTTTAAATGATTATCTTATATGTCTTGGATGTACACGAGGAAGAACCATAAGGAGGACAGTTCAGTTAGGGGTAGAAGCCCTGGATGGAAAGATACCTTTGCCATTGATGACAAAGGGGGAGAGATTTATCAGATGCAGAGGATAGAGGCATGATTCCAGGGGGAGAAAATGTCACAGAGATGCAGAGGATAGAGGCATGGTTCTAGGGAGAGCATGAGTGATATGAATTCAGTATTGCATGACATGATTTTAGTATTCCATCAGAGTGTTTCCATCAATTCCAAAGGGGAAGATTGTTGATTAAGATTGTTTGTCATTGATGTCAACCCTTGAAAAAAGTCTGGTAGAAAATTCTGGTAGCACAAAGGTTTGGGTAATGAACCCAAGTGTGTTTAATGTAAATATGACTCATTAGTATCTTGTCATGGTTGATAATAAGTACAAATGGATGAACTCCAAAGTGGTCCGCTTATGGTGAAAGCCCTCCCTGGAAGACGCTTTGTGAATTGAGTTATCCTATAATTATGGTTAGATAACCCATGCTTAATTGTGGAATAATGAGATGAAGGTCAGTGAATTTGTCGGTGAAACTATCCTAGATGGATAGTTCTTGTCATGTCATTTTCGGTGGTATGTGGAACGTCACATAACTCCTCATGGTTAGAGAGTTATGGCCATGTGAAGTTGGAGGACCCTCATGAGTCATCTAGAAGCCCCAAAAAGTCAAAGTGTTTGCAAAAGAAATTGTTTAAATAATAAAGTTAATAGAGAACTCCCTAAAATAAGGAAAGTGGGATGCTACATGAAAGTATATATAAGAGGCAAGGCTCTCTCATTTTAATCACACTTGAATATCATTGAATATCTATTTTTGTGAAAGGTTATTTGGGCAGGTATTATTGATACAGAAAAATTGCAAGAGAAAAAGTGTGGTGGGAAAAAGTGTGGCAGGAAAAGTGTGGCAGAAAAAGTGCGATAGAAAAATCATGGCAGAAAAATCGGAAAAATTGCGGCAGATAAAGTGCGACAGAAAAATTGCGGCAGAAAAAGTGCGACAGAAAAATCGCGGCAGAAAAGGTGTGGCAAAAAATTGCGGCAGAAAAATCG
>JASDQU010032089.1:9743-20079 GCA_032191745.1 Picea mariana | reverse complement strand
TACAGTGAGGGTACATATGAGCCCTTTGGCTATTTGCTTGCGGCTGTCGTTTCATTGATGTCACCGACGATTGTGGTTTCAAGGATGTCCTCCACGGCTGCTGGAATGCTGGAAACTGCCTGTTGCCTTTTGTCAGCGGCATGTTTCAATTGTCTTTCGAGCCATTCTTCAATGTAGCCTCTCATTGGGGCGACATTGATCTCATTCCGGATTTTTATGTTGAAAAGATCGTTTTCTAATTCTCGAAAGTCGATAGAAAGATTAGATAGAGCCCGATGAATTTCCTCATTCTGTATTGCATATTTGACTAGCCAGTCCTGGACGTGAGCTTGAACAAATTGAAGGATGTTGTAAAACTTTTGCAGAGAGAAGGTCTTAAACATGGCAACATGTTTATCAAACTCTTCCCTGGTTAAGGGCAAGGAGTTTGCGATTAAGTGGGGGTCTTATAAGTCGTAGGTTTTCCCGGCTAAGTCTATATTTGACAGCTTTGTGAATAATATATCTTTCTTCGATATGGCTTGTTCACATGACTGAACAATGAGATGCAGGTTCTTTACTTTTTCTTTCCAATATGCATTCAATTGGCCGATGCGGTTTTTGGATGGAAGATCTTCTTCTCTTCTTTTTGTTTCTGTCATATTGTTGACAATCTTGCCAAAAGGGATGATCGTTTTTAAAAGGAATTTTTCTTCATCTTTTAATTCAGCCTGCAAAATCTCATGCAAGCTATGTGCCTTGGTTCCAAGGGAAGTGATGGTTTGTGATATTTTCCACGCCTCGGTAACCAGTTCCACTCTTTTTTTGATATTGTTCTCTACATATCCTTGATGCGAGCAAGGTGGAGGATGCTTTTACATTGGGTGCAGGGGTGCCAGGCATGGCTATTGCCAAAGGATCAACAAGCAATGGCATAGGAATGAAAGCGTCTTCCAATTCCTTGATTCGGTCCTTCAGTCTGACATTCTCGGTCTAGATGCCTCCAATGGAATCATGAAGTGCTTCTCCAGTTGCGGTGTGAAGTTAACAGATTTGGGACGACTGCATGTTGGCAACGTCAACCTATGAACGAGATTTGCCTTTCTTATTTTTAACATCTTTTTTTTTTTTCTAAATTATCAATTTTTTGTTCCGGCTATCAAAAATAGCGCTCTGGAACATGAAGGATTCATCTTCGTCAAACTTTTCGGTAACGGATATGTGCATTGGATGGCATTTGCGGGCTGATCAAGGAAGCAGATCATGGTATCCAGATCAGTGTCAAATTCCATGTTCTCACTCTGAATTTCCATCTCTTCCGCCTGCCCCACATTTTTTTGTCTCTTCTTCTCTACTGGAAGCTTGTGAGAACTATCAATTTTAGAGTGAGGAGGGTCGTTATCTCCTCCTCCGTTTGAAGAACTGTGGGTTTCTTTGTTGCTATGATGGGACGTTGGAGCGATGCTCCGAGATGTTGTACTTTTTGGAGTGGCATTTGCGGATTGAACACTCTTGTCATTGGGGCATTTCCCTTTTTGCGTGTACAATTTAGTGCAACTTTGCACTGTCTCTACCTCGTCGGCATCAGAGGTAGGATCATTGTCGCCACTGCCTCTGTTTTTGGGAAGGTGTTTATTTACAAAACAATCGTCGAGGCCAAGTGTTTGTAAATGTTGTCTAAAAATATCATAGGGGTCGAATCCTCTTATGTCTTCAGCATATCTCAGGTTGGAGATGCTAGAATGTGCTGGGAAATCGTCAATTTTGTTGTCGTTTTTCAATACGAACTCCCCTATTTTCCAAGGCAGAGGAATGTACTATTTTTTTTTCTTCTTTTGTAACAGATGGAACCAGTAGCTGTATTGACGTGTTACTTCTACAACAAACATTATGTCCGTAATGTGACATTGAAGGAGAGCAGGCTGTTCCATGGAGCCAAAAATTCTTATGACAATGTAATTATCCAAATGTTTGAGTGTCCCCTTCTTGTCCAAAAAACTAGTTGCCTATTCAGATATGCGGGGAGCATCTTCTCCTAACAAAAAAAATTTGAAAACAGACAGGAAGCCACTAAAAACCTCATAAAAACAGTGGGAAGCCTTGTGCTTCCACAAGGCCTGGTACCAGAACGTTACTGGGTGGAATTCACAGTTGACATTCTTGGACAAAGACAGTTGCAGAAACCGACAAGAATGTGCTATTGCAAAAACTAAATAGGATGACATATAAAATTTCTTTTCCCTTTTGTAGCTTGACAATTGGGAAGAGATTTCATGGGAAATTAACTTGCCCCAATAAAAAATGGCTTGTTCATTGATTGTGAAATACAAAATATAAAGAGCCATGCGTGAAACATTAGCTGTGGACTCCTATCCCATTATTCTTCTAAACAACTCAACAATTTCACGAAATGGATTTCTAAATGAACTAACCTGCATGCTTGTAATATCTTCGGGAACTAGATTCGTGTTTTCCAGGAAAAAGGGGCAAGAGGTCCAATCCGTTATTATGCTTTGCTAGGAACTGTTTACAATATTCTCCTCTGAACGTCAATGTTGGCTCCGACAATTTCAACATTTGGCGGAAGACCTGAGGTGACAAAGAAACAAAAGAGCAGTCCTGCAGTGGAATAATTCTTTTCTCTGCAATAAATTTATCGGCGCACCAAGAGACTAGGTCCTTACAGTAAAAAACCTCAGGGACACAACCTGCATGAGAAATCCCGGAGGTCCAAATTACTTGGTTCTCTGCGACAGAGGTTGAGTAATAAGAAAATGCCCTGGACCAGTGGAAGTTCTGGTCCTCGCACTCAAATATGTTCATTGTATCTCCACAGAACTGTTGTTGAGCTGATACCATAGGTTTATGAGAAGGTTTCTTTGTTGCAGATGATGGTTTAAATGAACAGTTAGAGCCGATAATGTAACTTTTCGGTAAATCTTGGTTAAATGCTTATGAATGGGAAAGCTCCTCGAGCCTTTCGCTGATTAATGACAATCTGTATTGGTGGTGCATGATGAACTATTAGTAGTAAAGTTTATTTATTGCATATTTAGAAATGTGAAGGTGGCGGGTACAACGAAGAGCAATTAAGGAATGGAGGTTTCATGATTTTGAAATGAACACTCAGAAGGGATAATATAATCCCCCCGCAAATTTTGGTTTAATGCGCATCAATACGAGATGTCCTCGAGCCTTTCGCCCATCAATGACAATCTATACGGTTTCTACATGATGACTTGTTAGAATTAAATGCTAGTAATTCCACATTTAGAAACAATATATATATATAATTATTTTCTTTTATTATAGACAAGTGCAAAGGTGATGGAGATGACGGAGAACAAAGAAAGAATGGCAAGCTCTGAAAAGTAGTCGGACGGGATTCAAAAAAGGGTTACAGGGATAGTCAGGATAGATGAGTGTTGCACGGTAAAATTTCATGTTTCGGTATTTTTGAGTGCAAAATGTGTAAAACTGAAGAGATCACAATGGGGTAGTTCAGCAGCTGGTTTGTATATTTGCGGAATTCTGGCAAAGTGGCTAAGTATGGAATAGGGAAATCGCTAATTGCATGCGTAGCAATAAGATCTTATATATAATTGCCAACTGCTAATTGCAAAGGGGCGTGGGCACATGAAACAATGACTACGAACTGAATATTTCTTCAACCCACCAAACCGACGATCCGCCAAAGAAATTTGAACAAATGACGAAGTACGGAAAACAGACATATGGGTTTCAAATTGGGGTGACAATAATTCCACTAAATATGCAAGGACCCGACGGTTAAATTGTATTTCTCAGAAGTTTTCAGTGCAAACATGTGCATCATGGAAGAGGGCATGATACGTGGACCGTAATATGAAAGAGGGTATGATCTAAGAATGGTTGCAAATTTGTATATCGCGGAAGTGACGGTATTGTTCACAGGCCATGGAACAACATAAGTCCAATGTAGAGACCGCCTAGCGGGAATTTGTGGTTGGAGAAGTTTCTGGATATGGAATGGGGAAGCGTTCGGTCGGTGTTGTGATAAAAGAGCATGAGTGCAGCTGTGAACCTGCAAGACCGCCCACACGCTGAGCAATGTTGACCTGACCAGCGCACAGGTCCGTCTGTCAATTTGTATATCGCGGAACTTTGGGTGCTAGTTTTGGGACAGGGAACAATAGAGGGTCAATTTAAAGAAAGGGGAAGCGGTCATTGGAAACGCGTGAATCCGCGAACCTGCAGAGCATGGCATTTTCGGGAGAAAAACGATTAAGTAACCAGGAACATAAACTAGAGGAAATAAAAGAGTGGGAAAATAAAAAGGCAGAAGGGACTTTTCGTAAGTGCGAATTGGTTTCAAAGAAACCCCATTGTTGCAAAACCATGATGTTCTACTGATTGTCAGCAAATGTGTTGTTGAAGATTAGATTTTATTGCAACGTGTGCGTGTAACTATGTTCTTGATACATTCTTCCATGACTGTAACATATTAACTTAACTGCTAAACTTCATTTTCTACTAATTGTCAGCAAATGCTTTGTTGAAGATTAGATTTTATTGAAATGTGTGAGTGTAACTGTGTTCTTGATACACTCTTCCATGAGTGCAACATATTAACTCAAGTATTAAATTTATTGCATTATGGGATGTTAGCATTAAAACTTAATAATTGCATGTTTAGAAACAAGAATAATGATTTTTCTACAACATTGTACATTGGTACTGCTATGTTCTATTTGCATTACAAATAGAATTGAACGTTGGTTTGGAACTATGTAATCCATTTTTTGTTTGCATAAAAAGCTGGTGGATTCACACAGTACATTGGCATATAATTGTTAGATTGGCATATAATTGTTAGATGTTCCATCTTAGAAAATATAATCTAAGTAAATACAATATCGAAGAAGTACAAGAGCACCGAACCATGCCAATTAGAACATGCATTAAACCCAGAAAAGAGGCAGCAACGAAGAGTTGAAGGCAAATATTTTTTAATAGCAAATGCATTTAAAAAAATAAGAAAAACACCGAGTATTGTACATCTATCCTTAGAAATTGGACCCAGTTCTTCGGGCCAAAACATTGAAGGTATCTATGACAAACACATGCATGGGATCCGTAGTATGCAAGATCTTTGCAGTTTTCTCCTCCATGAATCATCCTTTGCTGAAATTGATATTTTTCACAAGCTTCCCCTGAGGAAGAAGACGAAAATGGTTGCAAGGCAAGTGGAATAACCCTTAGTTGAAACTGCCTTTGCATAGTCCAAAAAAATTCAGTAGCACAGCTTGCACGTGCAATTCCAGAGGCCCAAATTAGTCCATTATGGGCAGAAGGAGATGACTAGTAGGAAAATGCCTTTCAGCAACGAGAGTTTTAGACCTCATTCCCGAAGATGTTAATCAATAATTTTTTGGCTTGAAATATATCTCTTGGAGCATCAACATATCATTGCTTTGTAGTGAAACTCTTCCGCCCAGAATGGAATAATTTGGAACTCTGGAATTTCTAGTTTCGCGCTGCAAAGTGGCTGTTGCGTTCACCGTCAGTTTCTTTTCTAAAACTCCTTTTGGTCTTGTCATCACCGCCATCACTGAGCCAGGAAGTTCCGTTCGTTATGGTTGATTTCAATTTGGGCGCAGGTGTGGGAAGATTCTCTGCATTGCCATCATCCATTGCCATATCATCGTCCATCAGATCATCTTCTTCTGGCTCAGAATTCATGGCATCAACTTCTGCGACAGGCATGAATGCAAGTGGGTAGGTCATTTGAGCAACCAGGTTACCATGGAATTTTTTGGCTTGAAATATATCTCTCGATGTACCAAGGCACCATCTCCTTGTTTGATTCTGGGTGGAGGGAGATGAATAGTAAGAATATGCCCTGGAATAGTGGAACCTCTGCCCATTATGCCCCAATGTGTTTATTGTGTGTGGAGAGAACTGCTGCCAGAAGTTATTAAGAATTTTCGTTTGCTTGAGGCGATGTTTGAACTGAAAATCGAGGAGGGATAATATAACCCTCCGTAAATTATGGTTTAATGTGTATCAATGGAATATCTCCTCGAGCCTTTCACTGATCAATGACAGTTTCCAGGGTTCATGCGGAATGAGCTGTCACCATCACAGCTCACTAATTGCACACTTAGAAAAAAGTGTGAAGGTGGTGGTGACGACGAAAAGAGATTAAGAATTAGAAATTTCTTAGAAGCACCAACCCGTCCGCGCACAAAAAAAAAAGATTGCATCGCCTTTCAAATGAATACTTGGAAAGGATAACATACTTGTGTGCAAATCTTAGTTTAATTCGTAGTAATGACAAATCTTCTCCGGATTTTCGAAAATTAATGACAATCTTAACAGTTCTTGCAGGATGGCTACTAGCATTAAAGCTTAATTATTGCATATATGGAAACACGTACAAAGGCAACGATGATGGTGAAACCGATTCCAAGAAATACCAAAGTATGGAAAGCGGTTGGGCGGGTTACAGAAGAAAAATGACAGAAGATATACCCAGGAGACATGAAGGAACGATGGTCATATTGCATCTCAGTGACAGATATCGACTGTCAATTTGTATGTCGCAAAATTTGTAAATTGACAAGCGGACTTGTGGGTTGGCTAGCTCAACATTGCAATTTCATTGTTCTGTGTCCTCCAAATAACACTCGGAGTTCCGCGATATACAGATTGACAGATGGAATCGAGGGCTGGCGGGTCCAAAATTGCCATTGTCTAGGGATGGCAATCGCTATCAACTATCTAACATATCTAAAAACATTATTTTCAATACTAAATTATTAATATTACATATTGATCTTGCAGAATTTTATTAGACGAGAAAATCTGTGCAAGTAGACATGTACTTTTATAAAGTATGGACATGAGATTTTATAGAGCATATGCGGATCCCTCATTCCATACTTAGACACTTTTTCAATTGCGGGTTCTCGGCCCGACGGCCTGAAAATTGAGTCTCTATTGTTTTGTGTCTACAAATAACACCCACACTTCTGCGACATACAAATAGACAGATGAACTTGCGGGTTGGTTGGTTGAACGTTGCACTTTTATTGTCCCGTAGCGATTCCGTATTAATTCCATATTTAGCCAGTTTTTTGGATCGGGGCTCTCAGGCTGGCGGGCAAAAAATTGGGCCTCTATTGTTCTACGCTCTACAAATAGCACCCACAATTTCACGATATACAAATTCAGAAGCGGACCTGCGATAAATTATTACTGTTAAATATTGATATTGCATAATTTAATTAGACGAGAAAGTTTGTACAATCTGGTTGGCCAAGTGATATGAAAGTATTCCGACAAATGATCAATACATAGTAAACATGTACTTTTATAAAGTATGGACATGACATTTTATAGAACATATGCAAATCCCTCATTCCATACTTGGGCAGTTTTTGGATCGCGGGTTCGCGGCCTGGTGGGCTGAAAATTGAGTATCTATTGTTCTGTGTCCTACAAATAGCACATACACTTCCGCGATATACAAATTGACAGGCGAACTTGCAGAGATGACTCTCTATATAAAGTATGGACATGAAATTTTATAGACCAGATGCGGATCCCTCATTCCATACTTAGGCACTTTTTGGATCGCGGCCTGGCGGGCTGAAAATAGAGTCTTTATTGTTTCGTGTCCTACAAATACCACCCAGACTTCCGCGATATACAGATTGACAGAAGGACCTACGGGCTGCTTGGATGAACATTGTATTTTTATTGTTCTAGAACATATGCGGATCCCTCATTCCAGACTTGGGCACTTTTTGGATCGCGGGTTCGTGGCCTAGCGGGCTGAAAATTGAGTATCTATTGTTCTATGTCCTACAAATAGCACCTAGACTTCCGCAATATACAAATTGACAGGTGGACTTGTGGACATGAGTCTATATAAAGTATGGACATGAGATTTTGCAGAGCATATGCGGATTCCTCATTCCATACTTAAGCACTTTTTGGATCGCGGGTTCATGGCCCAGTGAGATGAAAATAGAGTCTCTATTGTTTCGTGTCCTACAAATACCACCCAGACTTCCGCGATATACAAATTGACAGGAGGACTTGCGGGCTGCTTCGCTGAACATTGCATTTTTATTGTTCTGTAGAGATCCCTTATTAATTCCATATTTAGCCACCTTTTTTTTATCGGGGGCTCTCGGGTTGGCTGGCTGAACATTGCACTTTCATTGTTCTGTGTCCTCCAAATAGCACTTGGACTTCCGCGATATGCACATTCACAGATGGACTCGAGAGCTGGCGGGTTCAAATTTGCCATCGTTTAGGGATGGCATTCCCTATCAACTATCCAACATATAAAAAAACATTATTTTCAATACTAAATTATTAACATTACACATTGATATTGCAGAATTTAAGCAGAGGACAAAGTTTGTCCATTTTGGTGGACTGATTGATATAAAAAATTTCCGACAAATGAGCAATACATAGTAAACATGTACTTGTATAAAGTATGGACATGAGATTTTATAGAGCATATGCGCATTCCTTATTTTATACTTAGACACTCTTTGGATTGCGGGTTCACGACTTGGCGGGCTGAAAATTGAGGTTTTATTGTTCCGTGCCCTACAAATAGCACCCATACTTCCGTGATATACAAATTGATAGGCGGACTCGGGTTGGTTGGCTGAACATTGTACTTTTATAAACCTGTAGCGATCCCGTATGAATTCCATATTTAGTCATTTTTTTTTATCGGGGGCTCTAGGGCTGGCAGGCTCAAAATTGGGCCTCTATTGTTCTGCGTTGTACAAATACCATTCACAATTTCGTGATATACAAATTGACAAGCGGACCTACGAGCTGGCTGACTCAACATTGCAGTTTCATTGTTTCGTGTCTTCCAAATAACACTCGGAGTTCCGCGATATACTGATTGACAGATGGACTTGAGGGCTGGCGGGTTCAAGTTTTCCATTGTTTACAGATGCTAATCCCTATCAACTATCTAACATATCTAAAAACATTATTTTCAATACTAAATTATTAATATTAAATTTTGATATTGCAGAATTTAATTAGACGAGAAAGTTTGTACAATCTAGTCGGGCGACTGATATAAAAGTTTTCCAACAAACGACCAATACATAGAAAACATGTACTTTTAGAAAGTATGGATGAGATTTTATAGAGCATATGCGGATCCCTCGTTCCATACTTGGGGCACATTTTGGATCGCGGGTTCTCGGCCTGGCGGGCTGAAATTTGAGCCTCTTTTGTTCCGTGTTCTGCAAATATCACCCAGACTTCCGCGATATACAAATTGACAGGCGGACTTGCAGACTCCATGTCTGGCGGGTTCAAGATTGAAATTGTTTAGGGATTCCAACATATCTAAAAACATTATTTTCAATACTAAATTATTAATATTAAATTTTGATATTGCAAAATTTAATTAGACGAGAAAGTTTGTACAATCTGGTCGGGCGACTGATATAAAAGTTTTTCGACAAACGACGAATACATAGTAAACATGTACTTTTAGAAAATATGGATGAGATTTTATAGAGCATATGCGGATCCCTCGTTCTATACTTGGGCACTTTTTGGATTGCGGGTTCTCGGCCCGGCGAGCTGAAATTTGAGCCTCTTTTGTTCCGTGTTCTACAAATATCACCTAGACTTTCGCAATATACAAATTGACAGGAGGACTTGTAGACTCCACGTCTGGCGGGTTCAAGATTGCAATTGTTTAGGGATGCTCATCCTATCTAACTTTATCTAAAAACATTATTTTCAAATACTAAATTATTAATATTAACTATTGATATTGTACAAGTGAATTACATTAAATTATTAAAGGATGTTAAATCGCTTATTTTTTAAAAAATGAAGCAAACAAAAGAATTTTTTTTTTAAATTCTATCACTGCAAGCATAACAAGGACCAATTTGAATTTTAAGGCCCTCTTGTTCATATGATAGCACAATTTCACTCCGCACAGTATATATTCGTTGATTTCAAATTATTCCAGGATATAAATTTTTCTAAGTTCATTGAATAAGCAAAAATGCCAAAACAACAACCAATTTGAATTTTAAGAGCCTCTTGTTGCTATGATAGGACAGTTGCACTTCGCACACTATATATTTGTTGATTTCAAATTATTTCAGAACAATAATTTGACCAAGTTCATCCATCAAGGAAATCTGCTAAAGCAAGCCACATAGTACATTTGCGTCACAGCGCCATAGAAATTATCAGGCGGATCTGCGGGCCAGCTGGCTAAAAAATTCAATTATATCGTTCCCTGTCCTCCAAAGAACAGTTGGAGTTCCATGGTATACAAATTGACAGATAAAACAGATAACCA
>JASDQU010032088.1:24685-39952 GCA_032191745.1 Picea mariana | reverse complement strand
ACACTTAATTTCCCTTGAGCGCTTTTGTAGTACAGTGGGAATGCAAGTCAATACTAGCAAGATAAAAGTGGTAATTTTTTCTAGCAAAAGAAAACATAAGCAACATAAGTTCCGCTTTGAAGGCAACACTCTTGAAGAAGTGGCAGATTACAAATACCTCGGAATTGACTTAAAAAAAAATCTAGGTTGGGAAGGTTGCAGAAAGAAAAGAACTTTGGGAGGTTGGAAAGCATTCTATGCTTTTCAAAATAGATGCAGAGAAGTAGAGCTATGGGATTGGAAGATTATGCAAACTCTCTTTGGGATTTTAGTGATCCCGGTGGTTCTATATGGTTGTGAAGTGTGGGTCAACAACACATCTGACTTACAGTGGAAAAAAATTGAGAAGATTCAAAAACGCTTGATCACAAACAAGTTTAAAATTAAAAGTTCAGTCCCTTATGATATCATGATGAGTGAAATGGGGGCTTCTCCTATTGAAGCAATTGCTATGGTGCATCTCATAAGATATCTAAAAAAAATTGAGCAAATGGAAGGCAGTCGGTGGCCTAAGGTCGTCTTCAATGACATATTGTGCAAAAGAAAGAAGACGTGGATGAGACAAAATATTAAATGGCTTAGTAAATGGGATATCCACTTGAACAAGTGCCCTACAAATAGTAAAGAGATAAAGGCTTTTGTTATTGATAGGTTCCACAAGCGAACTTGGGATAAAGGGCTCAGGAGAAAGAAAGAGTATTGTATTGAAGAGTTTAACCCCACATACAATCATCATCAAAAAACGTACATAGGGGCCAATATATCTTGGAGAGCCAAAATGCTTATTGCCCAAATAAGAACCAATTCCCATCAACTTCGTTGTGAAATTGGGCATTGGAAAAGACCAAAAGAAGCTTGGGAAGAAAGGGTGTGTGTGTTTTGCACCTCCGGAAAAGTGGAAACAGAAAAACATTTCATTTTAGAGTGTGAAGCTTTCAAAGACAACAGGGACAACTATATAAATATCTTGACAACTAGCTCTTGGAATAACTTATTTAGCGTGGGGACAGTGGAGAAATTGGGGGAGCTCATCATCAAGTTGAATAGGAAAAGGGTTGAACTGCCAAAATCAGTGTGTGAGGCAGACTGTCCCATAGGCTATTGTTAGCCTCGTGGACGTTAAAATCATTTTCTTTCTTTCTTACATCACTCTTGACAAGTAGATGTCCAGTGACTACATATTCAAGAGCAACATATCTGCAAAAATGTGGAATTGTCAATCCATCATACCATAAATTTTTGTGAGTCAACATCTCGAATAGAAAGGAAAGTACAACAAAAAATAGTTGCAAATACCACTTATTCTTCCTCAATCAAGAGAAAATAAAGAAATAAAATCTGAAGCACTATGCTTAAAAGGAATCCAGCTAAATACCCAAAAGTCCCCATAACTTGTGTCGAGATGTACCCTTTCCCCTGATCAGAAGCTACTTTTGCAAGTAAAATCGTCCTCTAGCAAAATGTTTCTTGGCAATCAGAAGCTACTTTTGCAAGTAAAATCGTCCTCTAGCAAAATGTTGCTTGACTTAAAATCACGATGTATAACCCGAGGGTTTGAATCTTTGTGAAGATAGGCAATCCCTTGTGTTGCACCAAGTGTTATTTTTATGCGGGCATCCCAATCAAGTGTAGCAGTTTCTTTGTCTTTGTCTGAAATAGTGAAAAAATTACAATACAAACATTGCATTAGACTTGCATTTGGCTAATTCCAAATTGGACAATACTATTATGCTAAAAGAACCATGTTGAGTTTGAATTGTCACTCATCCTAGGCATGAATGTCAGGCACATTTGCAAAAGCATATAAAGTGGTAGCTTAGTGAGGAAACATCATACCGTGTAAATGGGATTCCACACTGCATTGGGGATACGTTCATAAACCAAAGAACGATTATGTTCTTCAATAATGATTCCTATTAACTTTACCAAGTTTCGATGATGCAAGCGACTAAGCATCTCCACTTCTGCCATAATTCACGTACTCCTTGTTGGTAATCTCTTCTAATGAATTTCACAACTAAATTTGTTCCATCTTCCAGTACTCCACAATAAACACGTCCAAAGCCTCCCTCTCCAAGTATGTTTCAAGAATTAAATCTATCTATGGCCTTTTTGAGCTCAGCTGGTCTGAATATTTTTGTAGATCCTGTATAGGTTACTTGAAACAAATGAAAGTGACATTGAGCTTGCCATGCTACTTGAGAGGATGGAACCACCACTTGCATATAATAAGGTCCCTTGTATTCAGTCAAATAAGGTACCCTTCCAAGCATCACTAATCATTGAAATTCATTGGATAATTCAAAATATTATTTTAGACTAGCTACCTGATCTTTTTGTTAAAGATGAGGTAAATGCGGGAACAATAGATGGAGTTGGCTTGCTTTGGTTCCTACATTTTGAAAGCATGAAACAAAGTGCTCCAACATAGATCACCACAACTATAGATGAAGATAAGGCAATAGCAACGATGGTACCACCACCCAATTTTTCACTCCTTTTCCTTATGTCAACCCCAAGTGGGTCTACACTATTGATGCCACTATTATTTCCATTGGCCCCACCTTTCACATTTCCACTAATTCATATTGGGTCGATGACCTTGACGATTGAAAGTCTACTGTAGATTATGTTTTTAGTCTTAGTTCAGAACTTATCACTTGGGCTTGTAAGAAACAACATGCTCTTACTCTTTCTTTTACAGAAGCAGAGTATCGAGCAACAATTAATTCAAGTCAAGAAGCCTTTTGGCTTTGATAGATCCTTTCAAAGTTTTGCTTCCAAAAGCAACAACCGACCATCCTTTGGTGTGACTCAAAATCTTAACCTGACAAGAAGGGGCATTTGAATTTTCAGTGTTAAATAACACATTTTTAGTGAGATGCATAAAATAATGCCTGGACAAAAGTTTCTTATAAGTTGCCCATAATTTCATTATTGTAACTTGTGACTGCCCAATAGCACCACTATATACACATACTCTAAGTTGTACTCTGCCATGTCACGTTTGCGATCACCTTCTCCAATTAATGATCGTGGGATTGCACTTCAAAAGATGCTTCATTTCATAGCAGAGGCACTAGGTGGTTAGGGCTATCTTAATTTTATGGGAAATGAGGTATATACAGATACACACCCCTTCATTATTGTAAGTTATCAAAAGAGAAATACATGGAAGTTTCACACGCATTCTGTTATAATGACGAGTGAATGATTCAATACCTATCGTACATTTATATATTTCCCAAAACAAGGCAAGTTGCAACATATTGTGCATACATCCCACAACACCCTATCTTAAATTTTTTGACATAGAAGACCCTAATGAATTTTATCAACTAGATATTATCTGGAGTACAGAGAGTGAGAAACAACTATACAATTTAGAATTTCATAAAATTTGTACCAAGGGATTCAAAATTACAAGGAATGGAAAAACTTGAGGGATGGTTCTTTTTTTGACAGTGCTATTAGGAGTTTCAATCCTTGTGACAGTTTATTCTAGATGATTTTGCATTTTATTTAGAAGTGTTATGTCCTACTAATTTATATTTCTTGTCATAAATATGGAGAGATTAGTAAATGTCTTGTTATATTAATATTGCAACAAATATATCATCAAGAACTCGAGATATATTGCCCACATAACTAGTTTCTTGATTCTGAAGTTTTGAATTTAGGCATAAACAAAAAGCACCTACAAAATTTTGTTTTTCTTTCTTCATATTTCTAATTTTATCTCTTTATTAATGCCCTACCAACAAACAAGTCCAGCACACAGCTGAATATGAATGATTAAGATGTATTATAAATTATGGGTATTTTACATCAAGGCTTGTACAACTTCGCCAATAAATTGCCTGTGAGAGACCTCAGGCTAGACACACATTGAGGCAATGGCTGCAATTCTTTCCATGTTGTCAAATGAAAAATAACCATTTAAATTGTTAGTTTTTCATAGCATTTAGGCTAAATATGAAGTTCATTTCATTTTAACAATTAACCATAACCATAAATGCTGCAATAACCAAGATCACATGAAGAATCACCATGCACAAGAACACAAGATATATCTTGGGAAACCCTTCTCAAACAAGGGAGAAAAACCCAGCCAAATCCTTTGCTATACTCTTCAAGAGAAAGACCTTCTCACAACCAAGAATATCCTAGCACACAAGGGGGTGCACAAAACCTAGAAACCCTAGCACCCAACAGAGGTGCACAACTTTTACCAAGAAGTGTACTTGCTGAAATTTCCAAAACTTACAAGTGAGCGTGTGTCTACAAATGAAAGATTTCATCTTACTTATATTAGACTTATCCTATCAACTGAAGTGTCTATTGGCACAATAGGGCTGACCTCACTTAGACATATTAATTGTTTATTATTATAATAATTAATATTAATATTAATTATATTTTACAGTTTATCGTTAGACATAATAAGATAGGGCCGACCTGTACCCTTTACAAAATAACTAGGGTTAGAGGTAGGTCTGACTCTTGAGCAATATATAGAAAAGGATCTGATACACCCACTAGTGCTCATCCACTTGGGGCTACATCCATAGGGATGTTATAGACCTGAGTCACTACATTACACAGATGAACTAGGTCCTCACACATGCACTTATGCTAAGCCATAGTCACGTCTGCTCTACAGATCTTCTTTCCCACTGCTACCGACAGGAGGATCATCTGGAGTCTTCACATCAACTCTGTTGCTATTCAGAGGAGGCCATCACATCATCTTCGTTCTTATTCTCATGATGATGTGCCCAGCACTTTTCGGGATTTCTCTAACTCAACAGATCACTCTTACATCAGATAATCATCTGGAGTTATTCTCTCTCACGTCATGGAGGAGGCCATATACATTCCTAGCCCCTATCCCAGGCTGGAACCACGAACCCTTTATTAGGGGATTTCTCTCGGGTTTGTAAGCTGAGAGTAAGACTTCACATAGCTGCTACATTCCACATCTCACAGGTTTGTAGGCTGGAGGATGTCCCCTATAGCTGCAATCATTAACACTCCCTCTCAGCTAGGGAGGCATTCTCCATCAAGCCAAGTCTCATACCGATGTACTCTGAGTTTTGATTTTGGCTAAGGTCATTCATACTCCCTCTTAACTTGAAAGGAGTTCTTTACCAAGTAAATTTTTGTAATCTTCTTAGGTGTAGGAAGGTACTGCAAGTATACAATCTTTCTTTTGTATCATATCTCTGATATGAAGGTATTTCATCTCGTTGTGTTTTGAACCATCAGGAAACATTGGAATCACGCGGCTCTTAGTTTTCATCATAGTATCCATCTCATGGTCAAGTAAATCTGTTGGAAGTTTGTGAAGCCACATTGCTTTTCACACTCACTGCTATATATACTTTGTCTCTGGTGCACTCAAGGCCACAGAGTTTTGTTTCCTACTGTGTCAGGAAGCCATGGAAGACTTCAAGGTATAACATCAACTGGATGTGCTCTTCTGGTCCACTATACTTTCTACTCAATCTAAATCGACATATTTTGCAAACTCAAGTTCACACTAGAGGCATATCTCAGATCATATCCAACTGTGTCTTAATACATGTTTTGTTGTTTCCTAGTGAGTCTGTCTTGGTTGACTCATCACATTCACTGTATGGCGTAAATCAAGTCTGGCGTTGATTGGATACATCAGTGATCTCATCAACTGTGGATTAGTCTCGTCTGAATCATCATCAATCTTCTTCTTTAAATCCATCACGATGGATTTGCATTCTGTCATACTTCTTTAATATTCCCACTGTATATTTTCCTTGAATCAGGAAAATTTCATCGGTCCTCTGACATACTTCTTGTCCCAAGAAGTAGTGTATCGTACTTAGATTCTTTATGAAAATCAGAAGTCAATGCTTGCTTGTTTTCAACAACAAGGCTTTCTGAGTAAGTCATCAGGATCAGGTTCTTGTCACCAACACTGTATAGGTTTTGGATCAACAACTCTCTTGCTGAAATCCAAACTCATCAAGAATCTATCTATCTGATATAGTTTCCAATTCATGAAAGGTGGTGCGGATGGAAGTGAATCGGTTCACTGGGTCAAGTGTCTTATCATGGAAAACTCCCTCTGTTTATGAGAAACCTCTAGCCATAGACCTCGTTTTGAATTTCTCAACACTTCCATCAGCTGCATGCTTGATCTTATAGATCCACTTGGAAGTTACTATTGACTTCCCTTTCAAGTTCCTGAATAACATCTTATGCATCATTCTTTAATATGTACTGGTATTCTTTTGTTATGACATCTTGTCATACTGGTTCTCTTGTTTCTTTTCTAAGACAAGGAGTCTCAGCATCAATGAAGAGGCTCATGACTTTGAAAAACTCTTTTGCTTTCTTGGAATGTGCTTTGAGAGGCTTGTATGCCTCTTTCATAGTGAGTCTAGCTAGGCATTTTATGCCTTGCTGTAATATCATTGAACATATCAATTGGAGCAATAATGTCTTTCTCCCTCTGAACTGCTGAAGGCAGAGAAGGTATAGTCTTATTGTCAATCTCCATCTCAGATTCTCTGGATCTTAGAAAGACTATCTCTTCTTCAAGGACAATGTTTTTGCTTGTCTCAATCTATCTCTGACCCGGGATGTCGATCTAGAATGTCTTTGAAGATTCACTCTATCCTTTCTTTCTAAAGGATCTAGCTTGGACTTCTTCTCTTTGGGTACATGAAGATACATTGGACACCCAAATAACCTGAAGTGTTCAATCTCAGGCTTCACTCCGGTGAAGGTTTCTATTCTGGTGAAGACTCTTATTCTGAACATATACTGCATCATGCATGCTTCTGCCCATGAAATCATAGAAGGATTTTGATCATAAATTATTTCATTGATTGTCTCACAGATGGTTTTATTCTTCCTCTTTCTCAAATATTTTTGAGTCCCTCTGAGTCAATGTGACTCCCTCTGAAGGATAAGCATCTTCCTTTGTTCTAGACCTCTCTGGAACATGAAAACCAAAACAAGAATATCTCCTAAAGGAGAATAATGAGTACATCTCTAGAATCAAAACAATTTTAAGGATTGTTATCACAACTACAACACCTATTTGTAAAGTAGCAAACTTTCAAAAATATAAGTTAGAGGAATGACAATTACAACAATCAAACCTAGAGTCTTCACTTCCAGTGTGTTTCTTTCTTCCAAGTCTCCTTCACTCAAGATAACAAGTGCTTTCTTCAACCTGTCTTTTGTACTGGGACAATATTATATCTTGACAGAAGGTTGGGTTAGAGAACAAATTCTATGATCTCATCTTTAATCCATCTAATATCTTGACTTTAATTTTGACCAAAGGTTAGTATGATGGTCATAGCTTCAACATGCAACCTATATCAAATAAATGTCATAACAAATACATGCATATCAGAATAATCAAACCTGGGTTGCATTATTCTTCTGAATGTGTTGGATCTTGAGATCCTTCTGGATTTATGGCAAGAGATCCCTTCTCCTGCAAATACCCTTTAAAGATTTAACAATTTAAACATATGTGAGTACATACCTCTGATAGTATTTGTAGGTAGTGGTACCATCTAGTAGCAGCAGTAATAAATCTTAAAAGACTTCAAGGGTGACTGCAACTGGTACAATAGCTGATACTTCAATTGATAATGCAACTGATTCTGAAACTGCAACTGCAACTGCAACTTAGGGTTTTATGAGGAAACCCTAAATTTTCAAACTTCAAATTTTGAAATTCTGATCCAGGGGATAGATGTGTTGAGCTGAGGCGAGTAAGCTGATGCAGTCAAATTTATGAAAATCCAAAATTTACCCCCTCAACTTGACCAACGGATTTCTAGATTGGTGCTTTTGGTTTTCTGGTACTTCTGGTACTTTGTGAAAACTAGGGTTTCACTTTTCGGGAGATCTACCCACTGAAAAGGTGCGCTAAAGGTGCCAAAGAGTTTCTTGGGCTAGGGCGCACTTTTCTAGAAGGTTTTGAGGCTGAAAATCTTCTTCAATAAAAATCCCTAATTTTCATGTACGACAACAGTGACGTTTTTCCTTTTTCTTGTGAGGAATGATGATAAGAGATAAGACTTGGTGGAAGCTTTTGCAATGGGTTCTTTCATGACCTATGCTCTGATACCATGTTAGTTTTTCATATCATTTAGGCTAAATATGAATTTCTTTTCATTTTAACAATTAACCATAACCATAAATGTTGCAGCAACCAAGATCACATGAAGAAGCACCATGCACAAGAACACAAGATATATCCTGGGAAACCCTTCTCAAACAAGGGTGAAAAACCCAGCCAAATCCTTTGCTATACTCTTCAAGAGAAAGACCTTTTCACCACCAAGAATATCCTAGCACACAAGAGGGTGCACAAAACCTACAAACCCTAGCGCCCAAGAGAGGTGCACAATTTTTACCAAGAAGTGTACTTGCTAAAATTTCCAAAACTTACAAGTGAGTGTGTCTACAAATGAAAGATTTCGTCTTACTTATATTAGACTTATCCTATCAACTGAAGTGTCTATTGGAACAATAGGGCCGACCTCACTTAGACATATTAATTGTTTATTATTATAATAATTAATATTATTATAATAATTAATATTACTATTACTATTACTATTACTATTAATATTAATTATCTTTTACAATTTATCTTTAGACAAAATACGATAGGGTCGACCTGTACCCTTTACACAATAACTAGGGTTACAAGTAGGTCTGACTTTTGAACAATATATAGAAAAGGATCTGATACACCCACTAGTGCTCATCCACTAGGGGCTACATCCATAGGGATGTCATAGACCTGAGTCACTGCATTACATAGATGAACTAGGTCCTCACACGTGCACTTATGCTCAGTCATAGTCACGTCTGCTCTACATATATGCTTTCCCACTGCTACCGATAGGAGGATCATTTGGAGTCTTCACATCAACTCTGCTGCTATTCAGAGGAGGCCATCACATCATCATGAGATCTTCGTTCTTATTCTCATGATGATGTGCCCAACTTTTTTCAGGATTTCTCTAACTCAACAGATCACTCTTACATCAGATAATCATATGGAGTTCTTCTCTCTCACTTCATGGAGGAGGCCATATACATTCCTAGCCCCTATCCCAGGCTGGAACCACGAACCCTTTATTAGGGGATTTCTCTCAGGTTTGTAAGTTGACAGTAAGACTTCACATAGCTGCTATATTCCACATCTCACAGGTTTGTAGGCTGGAGGATGTCTCCTATAGCTGCAATCATTAACATAAATCAGGGTCTACTAACATCTCCAAGCCCTCTTTTGTGGTAAGCAAGGGGTGGGCCCAAGTAGCTAGATTTTCTTGCCCAGGAGGTTGAGACATGTCAATTGGCTTCCTACCATAAAGCAACTCAAGTAACACTACACCATAACTGTATACATCACTCTTCACAAGAAGATGTCCAGCCACTACATACTCAGGAGAAACATATCTAAGAACACGTGGAATTGTCAATCCATCATACCATAAAATTTTGTGAGTCGACATCTGGAACAAAAAGGAAAGTACAACAAAAAATAGTTGCAAATACCACCTATTCTTCCTCAATCAAGAGAAAATAAGGAAATAAAAATCTGTAGCATTATGCTTAAAAGGAATCCAGCTAAATACCCAAAGTCCCCATAACTCGTGTCGAGATGTGCCCTTTCCCCTCATCAGAAGCTACATTTGCAAGTAAAACCGTCCTCTAGCAAAATGTTGCTGGACTTAAAATCACGATGTATAACCCGAGGGTTTAAAACTTGTGAAGATGGGAAAGCCCTTGTGTTGCACCAAGTGTTATTTTTATGCGGGCATCCCAATCAAGTGAAGCAGTTTCTTTGTCTTGGTCTGAAATAGTGAAACAATTGCAATCCAAACATTACATTGGACCTTCATTTGGATAAATTCCAAATTTGACAATACTATTATGCTAAAAGAACCATGTTGAGTTTGAATTGTCACTCATCCTAGGCATGAATTTCAGGCACATTTTCAAAAGCATATAAAGTGGCATCTTAGTGAGGAAACATCATACCGTGTAAATGGGATTCCACATTGCATTGGGGACAAGTTCATACACCAAAGAATGATCGTTCTTCAATACATATTACTATTAACTTTACCAAGTTTCGATGATGCAAGCGACTAAGCATCTCCACTTCTGCCACAATTCACGTCCTCCTTGTTGGTCATCTCTTCTAATAACTTTCACAAATAACTTTGTTCCATCTTCTAGTACTCCACAATAAACACGTCCAAAGCCTCCCTCTCCAAGTATGTTTCGAGAATTGAATCTATCTATGGCCTTTTCGAGCTCGGCTAGTGTGAATATTTTTGTAGATCCTATATAGGTATCCATACTTGAAACAAATGAAAGTGACATTGAGCTTTCCATGCTACTTGAGAGGATGGAACCAACACCTGCATATAATAAGGTCCCCTGTATTCAGTAAAAAAAGGTCCCCTGCCAAACATCACCAGTGATTGACATTCTTTGAATAATTCAAAATATTATTTCACACTAGCTACCTCATCTTTTTGTTAAAGATGAGGTAAATATGGGAACAACAGATGGAGTTGGATTGATTTGGTTCCTACATTTTAAAAGCATGAAACAAACAACTCCAACACAGATCACCACATCTACAAATGAATATAAGGCAATAGCAACGATGGTACCACCACCCAATTTTTCACTCCTTTTCCTTATGTCAACCCCAAGTGGGTCTTCACTATTGATGTCACTATTATTTTCATTGGCCCCAGCATTCACATTTCCACTAATTCATATTGGGTCGGTGACCTTGATGATTGAAAGTCTACTGTGAATTATGTTTTCAGTCTTGGTTCATAACCGATCACTTGGGCTTGTAAGAAACAATAGGCTCTTACTCTTTCTTCTACAGAAGCAGAGTATCAAGCAACAGTTAATTCAAATTAAGAAGCCTTGTGGCTTTGACAGATCCTTTCAAAGTTTGGCTTCCAAAACCAACATCCGACCATCCTCTGGTGTGACTAGAAATCTTAACCTGATAAGAAGGGGCATTTGAATTTTCAGTGTTAAATAACACATTTTTAGTGAGATGCAGAAAATAATGCTTGGAAAAAACGTTGCTTATCAGATGCCCATAATTTCATTATTGTAACTTGTGACTTCCCAGTAGCACCACTATATACACATATTCTAAGTTTTTCTCTTCCATGTCACGTTTGCAATCACCTTCTCCAGTTAATGGTCATGGGATTGCAATTCACAAGATGCTTGATTTCATAGCAAAGGCACTAGGTGGTTAGGGCTATCTTAATTTTATGGGAAATGAGGTATATACAGATACACACCCCTTCATTATTGTAAGTTATCAAAAGAGAAATACATGCAAGTTTCACATGCATCCTGTTATAATGACGAGTGAATGATTCAATACACATCATACATTTATATATTTCCCAAACAAGGCAAGTTGCAACATATTGTGCATACATCCCACAACACGCTATCTAATTTTTTGACAACGAAGACCCTAATGAATTTTATCAGCTAGATATTATCTGGAGTGCAGAGTGTGAGAAACAACTATACAATTTAGAATGTCATAAAATTTGTACCAAGGGATTCAAAATTACGAGGAATGGAAAAACTTGAGGGATGGCTTTTTTTTTGACAGTGCTATTAGGAGATTCAATCCTTGTGACCGTTTATTCTAGATGATTTTGCATTTTATTTAGAAGTGTTATGTCCTGCTAAATTATATTTCTTGTCATAATATGGAGAGATTAGTAAATGTTTTGTTATATTAATATTACAGCAAATATATCATCAGGAACTCGAGATATATTTCCCACATAACTGGTTTCTGACTCTGAAATTTTGAAGTTAGGCATAAACAAAAAGCACCTACAAAATTTTGTTTTCTTTATTCTTATTTCTAATTTTATCTCTTTATTAATGCCCTACCAGCAAATAGGTCCAGCAGGCATCTGAATATTAATGATTAAGAAGTATTGTAAATTATGGGTATTTTACATCAAGGCTTGTACAACTTCACCAATAAATGGCCTGTGAGAGACCTCAGGCTGGACACACATTGAAGCAATGGCTGCAACTCTTTCCATGTTTTCAAATGAAAAATAGCCATTTAAAGAAGGGTCTACTAACATCTCCAAGCCCTCTTTTGTGGTAAGCAAGGGGCGGGCCCAAGTAACTAGATTTTCCTGCCCAGGAGGTTGAGACATGTCAACTAACTTCCTCCTAGAAAGAAACTGAAGTGACACTACACCATAACTTTGTACATCAGTCTTGACAAGCAGATGTCAAGTCGCTACATACTCAAGAGCAACATATCTGCAAACACATGGAATTGTCAATCCATCATACCATAAAATTTTGTGAGTCAACATCTCGAACAAAAAGGAAAATACAACAAAAAATAGTTGCAAATACTCCCTATTATTCCTCAATCAAGAGAAAATAAGGAAATAAAAATCTGAATCATTATGCTTAAAAGGAATCCATCTAAATACCCAAAAGGCCCCTTAAGTCATCTCGATATGTACCCTTTCCCCTCATCAGAAGCTACTTTTGCAAGTAAAATCGTCCTCTAGCAAAATGTTGCTCGACTTAAAATCACGATGTATAACCCGAGGGTTTGAATCTTTGTGAAGATAGGCAAGCCCTTGTGTTGCACCAAGTGCTATTTTTATGCGGGCATCCCAATCAAGTGAGGCATTTTATTTGTCTTGGTCTGAAATAGTGAAACAATTGCAATCCAAACATTATATTGGACCTGCATTTGGCTAAATTCCAAATTTGACAATACTATTAGGCTAAAAGAACCATGTTGAGTTTGAATTGTCACTCATGCTAGGCATGAATTTCAGACACATTTGCAAAAGAATATAAAGTTGCAGCTTAGTGAGGAAACACCATACCGTGTAAATGGGATTCCACACTGCATTGGGGATAAGTTCATAAACCAAAGAATGACTACGTTCTTCAATACATATTCCTATTAACTTTACCAAGTTTCGATGATGCAAGCGACTAAGCAACTCCACTTCTACCATAATTCACGTCCTCCTTGTTGGTCATCTCTTCTAATAACTTTCACAACTAACTTTGTTCCATCTTCCAATACTCCACAATAAACATGTCCAAATCCTCCCTCTCCAAGTATGTTTCGAGAATTAAATCTATCTGTGGCCTTTTCGAGCTCAGCTAGTGTGAATATTTTTGTAGATCCTGTATAGGTAGCCATACTTGAAACAAATGAAAGTGACATTGAGCTTGCCATGTTATTTGATAGGATGGAACCACCACCTGCATAAAATAAGGTCCCCTTCCAAACATTGCCAATCATTGACATTCTTTGGATAATTCAAAATATTATTTCAGACTAGCTACTTGATTGTTTTGACTAGCTACCTGATCGTTTTGTTAAAGATGAGGTAAATGTGGGCACAATAGATGGAGCTAGCTTTCTTTGGTTCCTACATTTTAAAAGCATGAAACAAACTACTCCAAACAGATCACCACAACTACCACAACAACATATGAAGATAAGTCAATAGAAACGATGGTACCACCACCCAATTTTCCACTCCTTTTCCTTATTTCAACCCCAAGTGGGTCTTCACTATTGATGCCACTATTATTTCCATTGGCCCCACCATTCACATTTCCACTAATTCATATTGGGTCAGTGACCTTGATGATTGAAAGTCTACTGTAGATTATGTTTTTAGTCTTGGTTCAGAACCTATCACTTGAGCTTGTAAGAAACAACAGACTCTTACTCTTTCTTCTAGAGAAGCAGAGTATCGAGCAACAATTAATTCAGGTCAAGAAGCCTTGTGGCTTTGACATATCCTTTCAAAGTATGGCTTCCAAAAGCAACATTTGGCCATCCTCTGGTGTGACAATCAAAGTTCCATCAAGCTCGTAAAAAATACAGTTCAACATAAGTGCAACAAACACATCGATTTACACATACACTTCATCAGAAATATTATTCATGATTGAGTTAATGAAGTGTTATTTTTCCCTACATAAGATCAAGTTGCTGAAATTTTCACAAAGTCTCTTACATAAGTGGATTCTTCCAAACTTCAATCTATGTTGGGAGTTCAAAAAGTTTTCATTAAGGGGAGATAGGATTTAATGTCTCCTTCTTTCTCCTATTGTTTCACCTTTTTAAATCCTTCAATCCTATCCCAAGTTGTTCTTAAGGGGGGGTGTTAATACATTTAGACACTTGGAATTTATTAAAGATCAACTTGGTCTAATGTGTCTTTAGGTAAAAGTGTGTTTCTTTTGTATGAGTTTGTAGTTATGTAATCCAATAGTCACGATATGATCTTGACATAGTGTGATTCGACAACTCGTGTTCTTCTCGATCTTAATGGCTACATTAATCTGTGTCTTAACACCCGATTGGTCCATGATATCTATTTCAAGAGCATGAAGCGTCATTTTTTGATGATTGATTGTGATAAACTCTCTTGTAAAATATTTTTCTTTTTCATTAATATATTGGTTTAAGTGGCCACGTTGGCTAAGGTCGTGGAGTGTTTCCATCTTTGAGATTTTTAACCACGTAAAAACTTCGGTGTGTTGATATTTGATCTGGTTGTGTGAGTGATTACTGAAGGTGTTCATCCTATGTGGGAATACCCTGCTTTTTCAAACAAATAGAATTCATCCTAATCATTAGATCCTTGACCAATCACATAATTTAAATAAAAATAATTATTTGAATTAATATAGAGAGTATCCCCTACTCCACAAATAACTAGGTCTTCTTGACTAGAACCATTGAAAAAACCTCGGGGATTATCATGATTAATAACCAACCTCAATAAAAATTTAACTATTTTCTCTTTTGGTATACCCTTATTATCATTTAGAGCCACTCTAACCTTGTGAAATACATGAGCAAGGGAGAAAACTAGATACTGGAAGTTCATCTAATTTTTGGTCCACCAATTTCCATAAATATAAAGACATAGTAGTGCCTTAAATTCTACAATATCCATATCTATCACACCATCTAAAAGATACTCGACTAAAGTAAACTTATCCCATTTTGTTAAAACCATATTATTTTGTGAAACCTCCTTCTAGACAAACTTAGAAAAAGGGAAAGTCATGGATAGATGCTCAATGAATTCATCGATACTCTTATAAAGAATGCATCTATTATCA
>JASDQU010032088.1:0-10524 GCA_032191745.1 Picea mariana | reverse complement strand
CTCCTCTTCAAGGAGGACTGTTTGTATGGCTGTAGTTGCAGAAAAACCAAATCCCCTACCTCAAAACTGCGCTCGACTCTGTGTCGGTCTGTATACATCTTCTACTGGTTCTGAGCCATATGCAAGTTCTCCCTCACTGATTGCAGAATCCTCTGACTCTCCTCCACCCAGTCTTTGGCCCCTGGGACCCTGTTGTCCCCAAAAAAAGTCTCCACAAAGGAGGGTGCATCATATCCGTACAATGCCCTGAACGGTGACATTCTGATGGACATATGGTAAGTCGTGTTGTAACAATACTCACCCATGTGTAACCATCTCACCCATGTGCGTTGTTGCCCTACCACATAGTTCCTATGATACCCCTCCATCCATTTGTTGACGATCTCTGTCTGTCCATCTGTCTGTGGGTGGTAGTTGGTACTCGTAGCTAGCTCTGTGCTTTTCAACCTGAACAACTCTTGCCAAAATGCATTGATGAAACACCCATCTCTATTATTGACTATCTGCCTGGGTAAACCATGCAACCGAAATACCTCCCTGAAAAACAACTATGCTACGTGTATGGCCTTGTAGTTTGTGGGTATGGCAAAGAAATGTGCAAATTTGGTCAGTTTGTCGACCACCACAAATATACAGTCCTTGCCCTGCACTCGAGGAAGGCCTATAATGAAATCCATAGAAATGCTCTCCCATTTCTGCTCTGGAATGGGTAGAGGTTGTAGCATCCCTGTAGGGTGTGTCTTCTCGGACTTGTTCTGCTGACAAGTTGTGCACTCCTGGATATGCTTCAGCACATCATCCTTGAGACCGTTCCACAAGAATCTCTCCCTGATCTTCCTATATGTTTTGAAGTACCCCTGATGCCCTGTTGTAGGTGAGTCATGACACACCTTCAGAATTTTCCCCTTCATGGTAGATTCTGGTACCAAGTAGACTCAGTCTTTGTATAAAATGATGTCATCTAGTACCCGGTATCTATCGTCGACCACCTGTCCATCCATTATCTCACAATCAAACTTGTTTTTGGAATATTCTACCAACAAGTTGGCTTTCCAATCTGTGCAAATGTCCATCATCGAACACCCTGGTGGCCTCCTGGATAGGGCATCTGCCATGACGTTCATTTTTCCCTTGAAATACTCCATGTCAAAGTCAAAGGCTTGGATCTTTGAGACCCACTTTTGTTTCCTCTCACTGAGGTCTTTCTGATCCAGGAAATACTTGAGACTGTTGTGATCAGTCTTCACTACAAATCTATTGCCCACCAGATACTGCGTAAATTTGGTTAAGGCGTGCATAATTGCTAGCATTTCCTTGTCGTAAATAGGGTAGAGTCACTCCAACTCACTGAGCTTCATGCTCTCAAACACAATGGGATGGCCACCGTGCATCAACACTGCTCCAATTCCCACCCTTGATGCGTCGCACTCCAAGACGAACGACTGCAAGAAGTCCAAAAGGGCTAGAACAGGGCATGTGCTCATAACCTCCTTCATCTTCTCAAATGTCTGTTGTGATTCCGCTGTCCACTGAAAGGAACCCTTCTTGGTCAAATCTGTGAGTGGTGCTCCTAACTGTGAAACCCCCCTGACAAACCTCCTATAATAACTACAGAACCTAAAGAAGCTCCTTAACTTTGTCAAATTCTTGGGTGTTGGCCAATCCATAATGGCCCTGATATTCTCCTGATGTACCTGAACCCCTTGTGCACTGATGATGTGGACCAAGTAAAGCAACTTTGTCATCCCAAACTCACACTTAGACTCTTTGGCATGCAGTGATTGCACCTCCATGATGCTCAATACCTCCTCCAAGTGTCCCATATGCTCCTGCCATTTCTTGCTATAGATCAAAATGTTGTCGAAGAAAACCAAAACTGATTTCCTCAATTGCCCCTGAAAATGTGTTTCATGCAAGAATGGAATGTAGCTGGTGCATTGGTTAGCCCGAATGGCATAACCAAAAACTCGAAATGGCCAAAGTGACACTGAAATGTCGTCTTCTTTATGTCCTGCTCTCTGATGTTGATCTGGTGATATCCAGAGCGTAGATCAATCTTCGAGAAGAAATCTGCCCCATGTAGCTCATCCATCAACTTGTAAATGCGAGGGATAAGATACCGATTTTTGATGGTTTTCTTATTCAAAGCCCAGTAGTCGATGCACATCCTCATGGTACATCCTTCTTCAAGACTAGACAACTGAAGAGGCGAATGGACTGCTACTAGGTCTGATGTGTCCCATTGCTAGCAATTCCTTGATTTCTTTTTCTATCTCATCCTTGAACCTCTTAGGATGACGATAGGGGGGGTGATCATGGGTTTGGCCCCCTCCTCCAACTCAATGGTGTGCTCAAATCCCCTGTCTGGTGGTCTCCCTAGTGGAATCGAACCAAAAACATGTTGATGTTGTCCCAACAAGTTCCTGATCTTTGTCTGATACTGTTATTGACCCTCAAAATCCTTCTGCGTAGTGATCAAGAACTTTGCGGCAAACACTGCCTCCCCATGCCTGAATATCCTCTCCATACTCTTGGCTGAGACTGTCCCGAGTGCCCCTGTCAACATTCCCCTTAGGACAACCCTCTTCCCGTATGTCTCTGAATCCCATCTCTAAGTTTTGGTAGTTGGTGGTGATTTTTCCCAAGCTGATCAACCACTGAACTTCCAAACTATATCTGTGTCTGATAGGTCTACCAGAACTCTATCTAGACACTCCACTGTATGGCCATCTACTACTGCGACATCAAATCCCTCAAACTCATCTGTCTGAAGGGCTCGTCTCGATACCAATGAAGCTTCGATGAAGTTGTGGGTGGCCCCACCATCTATCAGGGCGATTGCCCGCTGCCCTTGAATCGTACCTTTGATCCAGAGGGTGTCATACCTGGGTACACCAGAAAGGGTCGCTATGACTCTGTCCTTGGCTGGTTTTTGTCTGCTAGCCTTCTCATGAGGCTATGGAACAACTGATGGGTGGGTCCCTGCCGGTGTCAGTGGTCTACGGGGAGGTTGTTCCTCCGCCTGCTCTGGCTCCTCCTCTGAGCTGGTGGATTCACTGTCCTGCTCCTCCTCCTCACTGTCCACACTGTTTGCGACCACCTCAATATAGTGAATCTCTTCCTTTCCCATGCATTTGTGGCCTGGGACCCAAGGATCTCTGCAGTTGAAGCAAAGCTTCTTCCTCATAATTTCTCACCTTGTCTCATCATCCAACTTCTCCTTACCCTTCCATTCCCTTTGTACTGGATTCCTGTCCTGATCCTTCTGTGGTACGAAGGATTTGGAAAAGGGGTTTTTTTTTGGCACTGAATCTGCCAAATCTCTAGTGTGTAGGATGGCATCCCTTAGGGTGTGAGGTGGGTATGCCTTCACCCATCCTCTCAAGGGTTCTGTGAGCCCTTCTGTGAATAACATGATTAGTCAGGGCTCAGATATATATGTCACTGCCACTGCTACCCACTGAAACTCTGAGATGAATGCCTCTGATGTGCCAGTTTGTCTCAACTGGGATAGATCTCTGAAATGGATCTCTTCATCCCTCCTGTCAAATTTGTCCATGAATCTCTCTGTGAAATCTCGGTAGGAGGTGATGCGATTGTGGCCCAATGTCACCAATCCATGNAGCTTGTAGTAGGTGTCAAGCTTCTATACCCAAGCTCTGGCGGTGCATTTGGATGATCCATCGAAAGAAGGTATGGTGAGTTTACCAACTTTCTGAATGAAATCAATGTTATGCCCCTACTGTTGCGGCGACTGCGACCCTCCTCTCTGGGTTCTCTGGGGCGGTTCCTGAGTCTGAGCCCACAATACTCGACTAGGGTCATATCCTGATGGAAGTCATGACCCAATGCTGCATACTCTCTCCGATACTCTGCAATGTCCTCTACATGAGTGGGAAGTCTCTGTGTTGCTACCGGGGGTTCCCTCTGGAAACTGGGAAACAACGGACGTGGAATCATACTCGCAGAGGTGTATGTGTGAGTGGGTGACTGGGGTCTATTGCCTGTCCCTGAGTTCCCTTGTGCTGCATGTGGGGCTTGTGTGCCCGGGATGTCCACCATAGCCAATCTACCTACTACTTGAGCCAAGGAATGAGACATGGTCCACTAACTAGCTAACATATCACTGATAACCTGCATGAAGGCTGCATATGGATCCATGGGGGCCTTACCACTGCCCTCTGGTCACTCATATTTGTCACCTAGCCTCCTCTCTGCTTCACGCTTGACCTCACGCTCTACTCTTCTCTCTGCTTCTCTGTGTGCCTCTTCCTCTTCGTCTGAACTGGGAAGGAAAGGAGGAAAGTTAGGCCTAGACCTTCTTTCCTTGCGCCTGTTGTAAGTGACATATTCGTCACCTACGTGCTCACGACCATCTGGTTTTTCTATCGTACTCAATGTATTTAGTCATAGGCTGGCACGACTAAAGCTCCGATACCAATGAAATATCTTTGATCCCGCTGATCAAGATATTTTTTACTGATCTAATGTTTTGTCTTGCAGATCTGATACACTGGGGGTTTTTGGATGCGTTTCAGTTGGGTGTTCGAGATATTTAGGGTTATTGCATGTGCATGTTGTGTATTTATGGTTTAAATAGTATATAAAGGATGCGTGAGGAAGTAAAGAACATCAAATGCCCAATAACATGTATTATGTGACTCAAGCATGTAAATACAATAACATACTGGAAATATAGAGTATAATCATCAGCTAGACCTCATGGATCGTCACTAGAATACAAGCAAATAGCATAAAAATACCCGTGATCAGAAGATGAAGGCAGATCTGATGCATGCATGGATAGATCGACAAAAATATGCGATTCCGGAGAAGTACGATAACCGCTACCAGTTGGAAAATTGTCCAGAAGGATAGACCGTCGGAATGAGAGCTGGAAACTGCTCCAATAGAAGCACCCTTGCCTCTAGACTGAAATGGATGAGTGTCGGATGTCAGATCTCGTATCTGAGGCATTGGATTTGGACACATGGGGGGGTTTGCGCACCACCTGGGACACTGGATGTGCCCCAAATGATTCCACCAATAGAATCTGCTACTATAGGACTTAAAATGATAGTCTTGCCAAATGCGAAACTGGATCAGAAGGATTTTCCCATATCTGCTTTGATGCTCCGTCTGCAACCTCAAATGTTCTGCCAGAAGAGCTGCGCCCTAAATGGCTGGATGATGTGCCCTGCCAGATTCCACCGTCAGAATATGATGGAAACTAGCTCAATCTGAGCGCCTTGGCTGGATCTCAACTGGGTCGGAAGGAAACTGCAATCTGAGCTCGAACCTCGTGCAGCTACACAAACCCTCAATCTAAATTGCGCCCTCACTGGCTGAGTTGCGCACTCTGCACTGGATACTCCTGAATAGTACGGTGAAATACTTGAATGGTATCTTCGATGAGCTAGGGTGTGTCTCTCAACATCGAAACCGTTCAATGGTGGTGGTTTCCTCAAGAAATCCACAAAACAGTAAATTCAACTCTCTTCCTCCTCTGGGAACTCTCAACATCAAATCATAACAATGCATAATGAGGAATTAGGTCAAATTCCTCCATTTATATCATTCCCAACCTAATTTACCATTGAACTCACTTAAGCTAGGCGCTTTTCCTCCTACAATGAATAATTAATCAATTAAGTCCCCCTTTAGCACCTTTTCATTCTAATTCTTCGTTGACTTAGGCTTAAGTGATTTTTCGTAAGTTTTTGGCTTAATTCATCATTTAGCCATTAATTCACCCTTATTTCTCCATATTGTTCCCTGTTTGTGCCTGACTATAGTCTATGGGAACACATAGACTACTAAGTCACTCCCTGCTGGCCTACTCTTGGGAACGGGACATCACAAAGAGAATATTGGCATTGATCTGTCACACTTCTTGTTGGGTTTATGTGAAATTAGAGTGCAAGGTATTGAAGTGATCTTCCAAATCTTGGCTATAGGTATTGGCAATGATGACTAGGGAACACGAAAAGGAGCGGGTGGGACCGCACAAAAAATGGGTTATGGGTGAAGTGTATCACAACGATCAGGGCGATGAGGTGAATCCAATGGGGTAAAGCCCAAATAAGGATGTTGGAAGGAGGTTGGGTCCACAAAAAAAATTGTTGAGAGAGAATACCAACGAAATAGATATCAAATAATGGTGCCAACAGGATCCAAATTTTTTTTATTTTTTTACTCCTGCAGAGTTATACTCCAATCTGAACAATACTGCAGCGATGAAATGTCCAAATGCTTAACAGGAAGAAATGTGTAGTAATTTCGCAACTCGAATGCAGGAGACACAGTTGCGCCGCAATAGATCTTATCTGTTATGTTTTTGTTTCCGTCCCAAGGGTTAGGTATTCAAGGGTTCTACAGACAAGGGTTTGCCCTGTGCTATAGCTCTATGATATACGTGTGGGCTCCAACAGTAGTACTCGAACCAATATCTCAAGGAACCAACTAAGGAGGCTAGATCATACCCTTAGCCATACTACCTGACTACCCAGGTACTAGAGAGTATCTTCCCGAGTGTTGTTCTTGGTGGCACTATAACAGTCAGGTGGCCGATCGGTTTATCTATGGATGGCTTCAAGAGATCTAGGTTGATCCGTATACATGTGTTGTCTGATGCACTACCACTCAAAGGGGTACCAACAGGGGTTACAAGGGTGGCCAACATATGTGTGCTTAAGTACCACTTGTATTTCCTGCGTGTATGAATCCCTAACCGCGGGTTTATGCACGTAACAACAGATCTTTATAGCTTAAAGACATTGGAATATGTCTCTACCCTGAAAAAAATTACCCACAATTTTCTACTGAGGAAGGTGCTATGATACCACTTGTAATATTCCAAATATAAAAAGTATGCAGAACAGAAATAAATAGCTAGAAATGGAAGATGAACAACAATATAACCAGAACAACACCACAATAATACCAAAATGATAAGAAAATAACACCAGAAATAACACTTTGATTACCGAGCGCAATGTTCACTTGCCTCTTCGAGGGGGCAACCTCCAGCAGAGCAGATCTCTATTACAATAATATCCAAGACAAAAGTTATCATAACCTCGACTCCTATTTATACTAAATATGTCTATCAAAAGAACCATCTAGAGGAAGATCCTTCTAGAAGCGAAAGCTTCTATTACGTCTTCTTACATTGGACTTATTCTTCCTTATTGCTAGGCCTTATTAATATTGACCTTTATTACATAGAAATATATTGTTCTACCTACATGAGGGGTTAGGTCCCTAACACCTTCTTCATGATGGATTTGACTGCACTGATCCTGGATACTCTTCGATTTTTTTGCCTATGATTCTTCAAGAAAAAATGAAAATAATTCGTCAATCTGGAAACCTTCATCATAATCCTCATAACTCACATAGACAGGTGCACCAATAACATTTTCTGGAGATGCCACTATAGATATCTTCTCCTCAATACCAAGCTATGATTTTGTGTCATGATGGTCAAATATGGACATATTTATGCTTGAAATTTGTGTGAATGATGTTACAGAGCTCTGCACCTCTTCTTCAACTTTGTATTCATAAGAAACATGATCTATGTTGTACAATCCAATATGAGTGGATTCCTCGTGGACCAACCATTTAGTAGAAGATGGATCATAAAAAACAAGGGGCAACACGTCATCAATAATGTTACCTTGAAATAGATTCACAGAATCTTTAGCAACACAATATTAACTTTGATCAACATGTGTGAATGAAGAAAGCATTTTGATCGAGGTGGATATCGGTGGCCACCCACCTTTTCTAGCTGGCTCAAAACAACTTTCTGGCAATTTTGGTAATTTACTATTTTTAGCAGTTTTTCGGGTCCTGAACTTTCGAAGCCGTTTTGAGGCCCTAAACGACGTTTTTTTGGGTATCTTTCGATCAAAAATTTCATCATGAAAATTTCATCAACAATTGTAGTCCTCAGATAGATCTTTCCAACAGGCTATCGTATGCAAAAGTTACGACCCTGGGAAGTTGATGCACTGACTTACCCAAACTGGGCCCACATGACTTTTGGCGCTTCACCTCCTAGGGTTAGGTTTTTGGATGTCTAGGGTTTTTGACACTCTTGTTTATTATGAAAAGGCCTTCAAAGCCTCATTGTAATCATCTTCTTGCGAATGCGAGTAGTCATCACATCTCTTCTCAGAGATAAGTTGCCACCATTATAGTGAGTCTTTCACTCTGTGTTTTTACAGTCTCTGTACATTTCTTTCATTAATAGAAATTGTGTATTACTGTATCTCTGTGTTTATGGTTGCATCTTTGATACATTTATGTTATATTATTGGATATCCGTGATATCTCTGTGCATTTCTTTATTATATCTCCGCTCTCATTTCGTGCCAAAAATAATCTGGATTAGTGGTATGAGAGCAGGCTGCTCTTGATCATTTTTCAGTGCATGTGCCCGACGAGGTCCGAGTATAGCAAGTTGGGTCTCGAGCTTGTCTCTATTGAAGACAATCACTCTCACATGCCCAAGAAACCCTCCATGGAAAAAGAAAAGAAAAACGACGAAGCAGACGATCCTATCAATCTGTTGCTTGAGCAAGATCTCACACGACAGAGGGACGAAATGATGGAGAATTTTTCCCACATTCTTCAACATCTGCCGATAGAAATAGGTGCATCTTCATCAAACAACCACTTTGGAAGAACATCTCCTTTCAAGGTACAGGTTAATTTTGATATTCCCGTATTTGAAGGTCAGATAGATGCGGATGCGCTAGACAAATGGTTAAATCTATTAGAAGGTTATCTCTCAGTTCATAATTTTTCCAACAGGGAAAAGATCACCTTCGCACTCTTTATATCTCTCCCCCATGTCAAAGATTGGTGGGAAACTTACTAGGATAAAAGTTCCACAGAGGAGTCTGGAATATATGGAGTCGAGCCCACTTGGGATTTTTTGTGGATGCAGTAAAGGAACAGTATTACCCTATTGGAAACTATGAGGACCAGTATATGAGATGGACCACACTGCAACAAGAGAGGGGTCAAGCAGTTCTGGAGTTCACCAATACCTTCCATACCTTGCACACCAAGTTGGGTATCAAAGACTCTTAATGACTTTTGGTTCAGAAATATCGTGGGGATCTACAAAGATACATCCAAATTGAAATGGATTTTTTGGACATCTCATCACTCAGTGCTGCTTATCGATATGTTGTTAAAATCAAGCATAAATTTAAGCACCAGAACAGATGGGAGTTTGGGTTTGCAAATCCTCAACAACCAAAGTATGAAAAAGACGGCCCTAACAAATAGTCTCCCAAAAACCATTCCAAGCCACAGGAAAATAAGGGTCACAGAAAGAAAAAGAAGGACACCAAAAAATGGTGCGATTTCCACAAAATCCCCTTGCACAACACCGATGAATGTCACTCAAAACAGTCATTGGTGGCTGAGATCAAAGACAAGGAGCCGAACCCTGACTCAGAATCTGATTCGAAAATACTAGTAAAAGACAGATCATCGACGCAGACCCCACTGCTATTTTTGTGACCACAACAATTCAACTAGAAGAACCAACAGATCCTGAAGAGGGGGAGTGCCTTTTCAATTCATAGATGTGGGTGAAGGGGACCCCGCTTTATTTTATTGTTGATAGAGGAAGCCAGAAGAACCTCATCTCAGCAGAGGTCGTCAAAAAGTTGGGATTGTCGACAATATCACACCCGCAACAATACAACATCGGGTGGCTTTGCCAAGGATGAGATCTTCATGTCAACCAGCAGTGTCAATTGTCATACAACATCCAACCCTTCAAGGATGAGGAATTATGTGATGTTTCCCCATTGGATGACTATGTTCTCTTGGAACAACCATATATGTGGAAGCGCTGTGTTGTTTATTAGTCTCGACCCCGTAGTGTCATTGTTACTTTGGGGGCTCATCTCTACAGAATACCAGAGGTAGTTCCAACTACTGTCCCACCTAAACAGTGCCACAAGGTAGTATCTCATATTACAAAATTCAGCTTCTTCACAATATTTTCAAAGGGTGAACAGAAGGATACTGCAACCACTACAGCCTCATCCCTAGCACCTTCTATCCAACAAAAGCAGGTCGACAAGATTGCAACAAAGTGTAAATATTCCTTCTAAACACATGTACCTCATGTAGCCAGACTAGTTAAAAAGGTCCAACCCTTCCAACCACATATTCGTGACAACCTTCAACAAGCTAAGCAAGGCAACTTCCCCAACAAGGCAAGCAACTCATCAAGATGCAGATTCAACAAACGCTTTCCCTCTCCCCTGGGCACTCAATGCAATGGAGACCATTCCTTCCTAAGGAGGGAGGATTGATCTAGGTGGATATAGGTGTCCACCCACCTTTTCCAGCTGGCTCAAAATAACTTTCTGACAATTTTGGTAATTTACTACTTTTAGCAGTTTTTCGGGTCCTGAACTTTCGGAGCCGTTTTGAGGCCCTAAACGACGTTTTTTTGGATATCTTCCCAAAAAATATTTCATCATGAAA